>NDXB01014130.1:6559-26806 GCA_002631895.1 Agapornis roseicollis
TTTTTTTTTATTTTTTGTTAAGAGTTCCCTGAAAAAGAGTTGTGAAAAAGAAAGCTCAACTTGGAGTTCTGGCTGAAAAGCTTTCAAAATGAAATACCCTTAATATTTCATTTATTATTATATATAAATATATATTATAATCATTTATAAATTGGTTGCTTTTATTTCAATTTATTGTATGCTGCCATTCACTTATGACTTATTTTGCAGTCCTGCAGCACTCACGGTCAACTGAAGGTACAATTTTTGAATTAACTCTCTTGTAATTTCCCACTCACTGTTAATATCTCAAGTTGTATTACAACCCATAAGAGCAGCTGTGTGATTCATTGTGATCTGTTTCCTAGTATTGCTAGAGCTTTGGTTATAGCTTTGGTGTATATTGATATCAAATTCAAATATTAGTGTTTAACCTTTCCCTTCAGCCCCCACCTTCTATTTGTCTGTATAGAATTTTTGCATTTGGGGAGAAATCTTACTATTACAGTGAATGCCAACACCAGTAGTAGCTTTCACTAGCAAAAAGGTAATAATTTTCTTAAGTCTTAGGATAGAAGTAATTAAAAGGGTGTTGCTATGTACATTTTGGTGCTGTGTATGGTGCAGCTGTGGAAATCCTGTGTCCTGTGCTGTCTACCTGAGTATCCCATCCTTAATGTTTGCCAAAAAGGGATACATTAAGGAGGATTATAGGAAAGATGACATTGTTTGTTTTCTCCTGTAGGCTTCCTCAACTCTTCAACCATTTTTGTTTGAGTATTTCAGAGTTAGACATAACTTCTGTGACATTTTCTTTCATGAACCTTCCCCTCAACCTCTATGGATGTTGAAAATTTCTTGCATACTGCTGTGTGAAGAATCACTCTTCTATTGCTTGTTTGGGCCTGCTATATGCTAGCTTTGTTGGCTCTCCCTAATTACTTTATTCAAAGAGATGATGTACAGTCTGTGCTCTTTCTGTTTTTCTGTGCTGCTTCTGGCTTTGTAGGCCTTCATTGTGTTCTCCTCCTCCCTGTAGTCTCACTTTTTCCGTAAAAACTCTTTTCTTACTCCATGTCTGCTTAGTTTCCTGAAAATATTATGTGAGGGAAATCTGAGTGGGTTTTTCTGGCTTCTCTAGAGAGAGATTCTTGCCTTGCAAACTTGCTGGAGCTCTTGGAAGGGTTCAGCAAGTGTGTGGACGAAAACAATTTTGTTTCTTTCTTAACATACTTCATGATTGATTGACCCTGTGAAGTGTTGAAGCTTATAGCTGTCCTCAAATTTACAGTTTTGGAGCCTGATAATGGGTACTGTTGGAATGGTCTAAATCAATAGCCTTGTAGAGAGGACTGGTAAAAAATACAGCACTGCATAAGGCCTGTCAGTCTGAGATTGCGTCTGTAAGGAGCAGCAAAAGGTTAAATGCAGTTTCCATAGCCCTCTGGTCAGGATGGTTTACATCCCAAATTTACCCGCCAGTTCTTTTATTACAAGGCAAAGCTTTCAGTTTTGCATTCAAAAGGATCTAAGAGATTTATGGGTGGATTTGAATGGAATGAATTGATTTATTTTGAGGTAGTGTGAATGTGCTGTTTTTCCAGGCTAAATATGTTAGTTGGAAATACTGAAAATAGGAACATGTTGCAAAAAGCTTTCTGTGCAACTGTCACTCAGAGGGGACAGTAAAGCATTCATTATCAAAGTTGAAGGCTTTGCCCTTTCCCTCTGTCCTGCTGTGACCTTCATGAGGGAGCTGCCCTTAGCATCCCTGATGGCAAGTAGAGGCCAGCAATTTCTATGGTTCCAGGACTGTATGATGAAAAGAAATTTGTGCCATTCTGGCAGTTCTAGGCAATGCCCGTCTTCAGCAAAGCTAGACCTGATGCCTGGTGAGGCAACAGGTTGTGCCTGTTTGGTTAGGATGCAGATGACTACACAGAAAAGTAAGGAGTTGCTTACAATTGACTACATGAGAATTTTTTTTATGAATAAGCTGGTTCATGCAGGAAATGTTTTGTGCTGTTAATAAACAGCTTTTGCTCTTCAATTCTGTGGTGTTTTTTGTTTTTTAATGATTAATGCTTCAGATGGTGGCACTGTTATGGGTGATTGTGAAACCACTTGCATTAAGGAATTGAAAGAGGACGGTAGTTTTACAGTAATTCAAAGATTTCTTAAACGCTTTTATTTTCTCCTGGCAGACTAAGCTCCTGGCAAGGTTGAGCTCTTTTCTGGCCCTGACATGTGGCTCAAACCACCTGATAACTAAAATTTGTTTTGAAAACTTGTGGAAAGGTAAATGCTGAATCAGTCACAGTCGCTAAAAAACATTCAGGCATGTGGGTCCTAGAAAGTCAGTTCTTACCTAGGCTCAAATTATTACTGAATTAAGCTTCCACTGACTGTTCTAGATTTATTTTCATTATCTTTTTAAAGGATTTTTAAATTCCTGGCTCTGTCTGTAATATTGCAGGAGGAGAATGGCATCTGTGGTGTTACAACAGCATAACCTTCCCACTGCATTCTGTACTAAAGAAAACTGCATGTTTGGTTTTTTTCTCTTTGAACTTTTCATTTTCTTTGTTTTCACCCTGTACCTGTCTGATGGAAATGCTTCAGCTTTACACAGCTGTCTTGCAGACCCTTTTCTCCTACTTTAATTTGCCTTCTTAGGTGCTGGTTCACCCACTTACGAAATAGAAATTTCTTTTTAGTGTTCATTTGCTGCCTTGAATCCCTCACGCTTTTTCTTTAATTTCTTCCAGTCCTGAAATAAATGGAGGAAATGAAGGGAGGAAGCTATTGCAATAACAGTTATAAAATTATGTGGAATATAAATGGTAATACAATAACACGTACCATAGGGTATGTCAAAGATTCTCCTAGAATAGATATTTCAAAGCTTAGAGGGATGCATTGAAGTTGTGTGTGCAAAGAGTCTTTGGAGACTAGAAGTGGCAACTGAATACACACAGAAGGGAAGACCAGAATTAGAGTGACTTTCTTAGGTAGGAAGGTTGGATTCTTGAAACATTTGAATGTGTGTTTCTTAGTGTGATGAGGCAAAAAACACTTCAGCAGTCCCACCTAGCTAGCTGCCTGGGGGAGCTCCTTGAGTGGATGGGGGTTGTAATTGAACCTTGGTGCTGCCTCGAGACACAAGGTGCTTGCAGTTTATTAGGGACACCCAACAGGGAAGAGATGAGTACATATTCATAAAATAAGGCTGTATTTCATTGAGACAGTGGGTGGTGATCCCCATGGTGGTGCTATGTGAAAGACGTCTTGTACTTATGAGTCCTTCTGTACAAGTGGCTTGTGCTCCTGCTTCCTCACGACAGTTTTGGTGTTTCAAAAGCTAACCTGCGACTCTCTTCAAGTTCCTGAACTAAAGGAAAATGCTCCCTATCACCTTCCAGTTTCCTTTAAATGTTTCTTCCTCAGTTCCTTTCCCTGTTAATCTCTCCTTTCTCTTCCTTGCTTCCAGCCCCTCCCTGCCTTGCCATGTTGGAGTGTATAGACTGTGGTTTCACAAGAGGAGAGAGTGGGATGGTAGGAGGAAAGAAGAGGTGGCAAGTCAGCTGGTTTTGGACCTGTGGCTGTAATACATTAGTTAACTGTTTTTACTGTTTTATGGTAGGTAAATTATCTGGTAATGTCCTACACAGAAGTGAGAAAAAAGGATGGAGCTACTTAATGACTCAGTTTATAAAACACACATCTCTAGTACTTTGGGATATGTCATTGCTGGATGGCTGACATCTATCAACAGTAGAAATATTCTCTCTGAATTGTAAACTGATAGGTATGGCTTGGATCCAGGCCTCCCCCTTAATTCCCTCAAAGTGTTTTTTTGCCTCCCCAATTCTTATTCAAAATAACTTTCTTAATCTTGGAAACAGACTGAGATGGGTATCAGAGGAATTCTGGAAGTGTAAGCTCTGTTCTAGTGCTTTTGCATGAATGCAAGGTATTAAATGTCTTCTTGGGTGCTTTGCATAGTTGTGGAAGGCTATTTTAGATACAAAAGTCTAGACAGTTCTTAGTATCTATTGCGCATCTCTACACCTGCCAGAATTTGGGAGTTTTGTTCAAGTTGCGCTGCAGTCCCTTAGAAGGGTTTTCCTGCTAGAAATAACACTAACTAGACCTTTTTCTCCCTCCCTTCCTAAAAAAATCAATTCTGCTGTCATTATAAAACTTGAGTAACATTCTGCAATTGCTGTTTCCATCTTCCCTCATTCTCAAAAAGTTATGTGAGTAGGAAGGAGGGCATGTTTTGTGCATGGTTTTGATGCATGTGCAAGTAATATTTCTCATATGCAGTTGAGACAATTGCTTTTTAAACATGCTTTGAGCATAAAATTAATCAGACTTCAGAAGGGCTCTTGAGTGGGTAAAGGACAAATATGGACATCTTTTCTAATGTCAGTCTTAATTGTGGTGTTAAAAAATAGAGAAAACTCTTTTTCTTGCTTGAACCTGGGAACATTGCACTACTGACAGTGACCCTGCATGTAAGAGAGTGTCTTTCTGAGTAATGTAGGCTTTTCAATTCATCTAAGTTTCTCAAAAATATCCAGATTTTGTTAAAGGGCAATACCAAGTCTGCATGAGGCTCTGAAGCTCAGAGAAAATACATGGAAAGAACTGAGATGTTTTGATGAAGGAAAAAAACTTACCAGTGGCGTTTGAATGATGACTTTAAAAATGTAAATACCATTTTGTTTAGTTTATTGAACTGATTTATGAGGGTTTGTTTTCCTCCCTTTTTCTTTCTTGACAAAATAGGAACTTTCTGGTTTGTACATGATGTTTAACCATTTTGTTGACATGAGAGAAAATGAAACAATAGACCATACATATGGTTACAATTTCAATTAAAATGTTTAAAATTTTTCCATATGTTTCCTAGTAAGAATAATAACACTAATGTTAGTAAGCTCATCTTAAACCGTTAGTGAATGCTTGCTATGAGTGTGTGGGTCTTTCCTCACTTCCTGCTTTGCATAGTTTTAGTCATTTTAATACATTTCTAGCTGAGCTGCTGTGCTTGTGTGTTGGTTGTTTTGAATTAACATTTGTGTGATATTTGTGGTATCTTATTTCATAAAATATAGTTGTATGGTGTGATTGCAGAAGTATTGTTTTTAAGGTCTCATTAAAAATATTTGAGGTAGCTGTTTAAGTTGTAATAGACTTTCAAGGAGCAGGTAAGCATGAAATGAAAAAAGCACGCTGAAAAGATGTACTTGTATTTCTTGGGTGTGGGTGTGTGTGTGTAATGTAACTCTGAGTCTCACATTTTAGCATAGAATGAGGATCTAGGAAGTTGAATCAATACACAGAAAGGATAGTAGGTAAAAGCAACACTGCATCCAGAAAACCTTAAAACAGAAAACTTCATTGCATGCTGAATAAAGTGTTTTATTTTAGGTGCTAGTGTAATTCCTAATGAAAACTACTGGCATACAATGGCAAATGGTGGGAAACAGTGGTCTGCAAGACAGCAATAAAAATTGGGAATGCCAAATATGTGCACTGTATGTCAGCCACGGTTGAGAATTTGTTTTGAAAAAATAAATTGTTAAACGATGAAGGCCAGATCTTTTTATTATTTTTCCTGGGAAAAGAGTTTGTATAGCCTAAGGGGGGACTGTGGGAAAGAGAACACTGGGCTCAATTTTCAAAATTTATGTCGTCTTGCCAAGACAGATGGGAAGAAACAAGAGTGAACCCCAAACAACTGTAGCCCTGAGAGACTCTGCTCATCTTGCATGCGGGTTTTCCCATTCATAATTATGTTTGAAAATCAAGCTGTGCACACTAGTAGCTCTGCATGTGGACAAGTCAAGCTTGTTCAGCCAGATTTTGATGTACTGTAATAATTATGTGTGCCCAAGTCATGTAAAGGGGTGACTGTTAAGTGCCAGGGTGTCTGTTTTTATTAATTTCTAAATGAGAGTTAAAAGGCAAGTGATGTGTGTTAACTAAGCCTGTGGCTTTGAAAATCCTTAATCTACTGATCTGCTGGGACCAGACAGTGCAAGGCAGTGGTGACTGCTTGTGCTGCTGTTATGAAATGAGATTATTTCATGTGACTTCTGGAACCCCCTTGTGATTTGTCTTGAGTGTTTTCTTGGCAGTAGCGTGTGCAGGGAGTGCTTGTTTTCCAAGCTGCTACTGTGGCTACATGAGTGGAATTGGGTGCTGGTCTTCTTGCTCTAATTTCCTTGTAGATCAGGATGCTGTTCATATTTCTCATCTGCACAATTCAACATCCTGTCCATGTCCGTGGCTTCCTTTTGAGCCAGTGTCATGGATAAACATCCTTTATACAGCTAAAGGTTCATTTTTTTGAAGAACTGAATGGTCAAGCAAACATAGCTACTGTGAATGCTACAAAGTAGATGTTGAATGTGTAATCTGAATTTTTGCTTGCCAACTATTTATGGTGACCGTAGTGTATTTCTATAAAACAGGCCTAATTGGGTCTGTTCCTCTTGTTCAAGCTAATATGTTGAAATGGAACAGGGCATCAAGAGCCTTGTATCATCTTTAAAAGGACACATCTACCCAATTTTTTTTTCCTAGATTGCTGCTGCTCACAAGATCTTTAAGACCAGAGGAAATAAGAATACACAAAAAAAACCCAGGATTAACACATGAAGTTCAGTTAAATAAAATGAAAACCAGAAATCTTTTCTTTAAGTAGTGAGGGAAGGGTACTGTAGAGAGCAGGATTATAGAATCGCAACTTAAAGTGAGGATTTGAGGGATATTGCTGAGACAAAATACTCTAAACTGTTTTAAAAATACTTCATAGATACAAAAGTGAATAGGATTTCTTATTAGTGAGTGCTGTTAATCCTTAGTGTGGGGAAGGGGGAATGGCTGATTCAGGAAGCTGTAAACCCTTGTAAATCATGGGACTAATGAGACTTGAGCCAAACATAATTTTGATTGCTTTGGCTTTGATTGTTCCATTTTCCTCTCATCATTCATTCAGCCCTTTTATGTATAAGTGGATGGGGAACTGTGGGGTTTTGTGCTTTTGTTTGTTTACTTGTCCAACTAGAATTTGGGCAAGATCTTTGTTGCATTTTTTTGCTGTTGTTGCTTTGCTTGCTCTTCAGGGTTTTGGGTTACCCTATGCAGAAACCAAAAGGACATTCTTACCTGATAACATTGATCCAGAAGTATCAAGCAGGTTGTGCATCGACTTTAGTGACCCAAAGATCCACATAACCTGCGTGCTTTGTTTTTTTCTGCCCCTGTGGTACAACTTCAGTTGCCCTGCAAGTTTATTTCATCATTTGACACCACATATTACATGAACTTGCAATCTGTGCCTTTTGCAGGGCTTGTTTTTGTTTTGGGGGGTTTGCGATTTGATGTTGTTTTCTTCCCCCTCTCCCACAATTACAAAAAAAGATAAATCTGTAATCGCATCTCCTTCTCTCTTTTGTGTTTTGGTAGGCCTGGATGATTGCCTGCAGCAGTATGTCCATAAATTTGAACGGGAGAAGATAAATGGTGAACAGCTGTTACAGATTTCTCACCAAGACCTTGAAGATTTGGGCATCTCACGAATTGGACACCAGGAACTGGTTCTAGAGGCTGTGGATCTCCTGTGTGCACTGGTTAGTTAAGTGGTGAAGAGATATGCAAAGAATTTCTTAAAGAGCTCTTTTGGGGTGAATAACAAGGCGAGTCTGATAAAACTGGAATACTTGTCTTTTGCTTTCTATTACACACCATGGTAAAAGAAAACATTAAGAATTTGTTTAATTCTCACAAGCTTTATGTTAATAGCTCTTTAACTTTATCTCATTAGAGGCAATGCTAATTAATTTGGTTGCTCTTCTAGAGAAAGAAGTTACTTGAGTAGCATTGTTAAATCTTCTGGCTTCTGTTAGTGAACATAGTGATTAAAATTTCTTGAGTGAATTTGTCAAAGAGAATGGAATATATACTGTTGAAATGAGAGCTGTTAATGATTCCTTGTATCAGTTGAAATGGATTTAAGGCAATTCTGTAATCTACATACAAACCGAAGAAAACGTTTGTGAGATGAGGGATGTTTTACTAACTCAGTTACAGTTGTAATGAGTTCAACTCCCACTGGATTCAGAAGTTAAACTGTTTCTGTCTTACTCCTGATATATAACTGCACAGATACTTTTCAAACAAACACTCAGAAAACAATAAATACATTTCAGATTGTTTTGCTAGTGCAGGCATTATTTAAAAGCTGTAGTTTTGAGACAGTCTTGAAGATATGTTAGATGTAACACAGGGAATGAGAGCCAGAGGTATATATGATTACATCAGTGAGAAGGGTGGGAAAGGCTGCCTGATGATTCCTTGGCCAGCACTGGCCTGCCTGCCCTTCATTAGGCAAGACCTGCAGTGCCTCAGCATACTCTTCTTAAAATGGAGAGTCTTTATTGCCTTTGTAATATGTGCTTTATTTGCTGCAGAGGTGCTACAAGGTTCATTAATACTCCATAACCAGGAAAAAAATTGGAAAATCTGAAAGGAGTGTATTTAAGGAAATCACTTCATTAAATCTGAAATGTTTCCCAAGGAGCTGCTCTTATATTTGAAAAACACTGTATTTCCTTTCAATATTCGATCTATAACAAAATTATAACATTTAACTTGAAAATCTAACGGAAGAATGGAGTTAGCCTGAAATGCAGTTCATGTTGTGGGAAGGGATAATCATCTATCAGGCAGTTGAGGGGATCTGTACTGTGCTGTATACAGTCCTGACTCAAGTAATGGATGTGGCAGCCCCCAAAGGCACTTTTTTCTCTGACTTCTAAAAATATTAGCATAAAATGAACAAAACTGGATGAATGCCAGAACCTAAAGCTGTGTTTTATCTCCTACAATTTCCTTCTAATTTCCTTTGTAGACAAAAGTTCTGACCTCAGACTCATTTCTGGAAATCCTCTGTGAAAAGCAGCTCAAGTTAATGTGTTAGACAGAATTCATGTATTGCAGCTGCAATGTCCTTGTTCTCTATTAAGAGGTGGAGGAAGAATTCCTGTGTGTTAGACATACCCTTTTTCATCTTCTTGATGCCCCTTCCCTTGCGTTTTTGGAGTTGTTATTTAAAATCACTGTTGATATTGTTCCTGAGGGGATGGCTTGTTTTAAGGTCTAATGACAGCAGATTTCTTACTTTGCCTCTTTGTGTGAGGGAGCAAAGGCTTTCCTGTTCCATCTGTATTAGTTCTTTGAAAGTGGGTGTGTGTATTGCTATAATTTAGTGGGTTGTTTTTTTTTTATGTGTGTGTGTGTGTGTATATATGGTAACATTTGCCTAAATTTTGGAACCTCGAAAGCAAAGGAACTATTTTGGGGATTTATTTTTCTGGTTCTCCAGTCATGGAGTCCTAAAGAAGAATTTCCCTTCTTATCTAGTTTTGCCTTGGCAGTTTCCCAGCTGAACTTCCTTCAGATCAGTGTTTTGGTTCCCTTACACAATGAGAACGGTTACAGCTCTAAATGCAGTGAAGCAGCAGTCTTGAAACACCTTTCTCCTGCAGTAGCTCTTTTCGAGCATTGACCACACAGACCTCTTCCCCAGCCTCAGTAGATCAGCTGTAAAAGCACAGTGTGAAGGTACTCCTTTCCTGGAGAAAAAACAACAAATGCTCGCTTTTAAAAATTTGTCTTACTATTTTTTGGCAGTTACTCTGCCAAGCTGAAAATACATCTGCAGTTACGGTGTCTGGTGCTCTCGTAAGTAAACTCTAGAACCAGGGTAGCTGAAAGAGAAATTAATGCGTTTTTCTCTGCTGCTTTGGTTGATGCGGTAGTGTTCCCTCATCTCCTCATAGCAGTGGCTGCATGTGCAACAAAGCTGCAGCTGAAGAGGCAGTCGGATAGTGTGTGGACAGGGATAAAAAGTGAAGATTTCATGCGAACGCACATGTCTGTCAGGCTTTAGCTGGTCTAATAATTTTCTGAACAGGTGTTGAAGGCTTATTAAAGGAATTTAGAGGATGTATTGAAGAAACTGAATTCCTCAGAAGGGAAAAAGAAACGTCAACTTGAGGACCTTCATCTTTTTGTTGACAGTATTTTTCTGGGGAAGAAAAAAGGTGGGAGGAAGACATTTCTTAGTTGACTGAAATATTTGGGGAAGGGGAAACAAACATACATAAGTATGCTTATTAAACTCATGCAAAACCACATAAGTAGTGGCAGGGATCCAGAAAATAAGCTTTCTCAGCCAAAAACTGGGACAAGAAGCATCTAGAGCAGTGGTGAAAACTGAATGCTTATTATTCCCTGATGAGTAGTCTTGCCTGTTTGGGCTTAATAAATATAAAACAATGCAAGCATTAACAGGAAACTGTATGCAAATATTTTCCCTTTTAATATGTTGCTTGGATGAGGGTTGTGAATTTTTATCGACACTGTATGATGGGAGAGGTTGGAAGCATAAAATCAGCTGATTTTTCTTGCGGTTAGAAGGAAGAGATACCAGTTTTAAGCAGTCTCATAAACAAAAACAAACAAAAGCCCTCACAAAAACAAACAAACAAAAACACCCCAAGCCCAAGAGCAAAACAACAACAAACCCCAGACCAATCCCTCCCCCCAACCATAGTTTTTAGTGTTGTACCTTTGATAATTTCACTGGTAGTAATGTTCTGCCAGCATATTTGCAGTGTAACAAGATAAAACTTCATAAAATAGAGCATACATGCATGAAGACTTATTAGTGGCTAATCACTGTCAAAAGCACCACATCCCTGCACTGCCTCATAATATTTCAGCTTTCTACAGGTCTTGACTTTAAATTTAGTGATGTTTATTAGGCAGTTTGGGACTGCAAAGAATTCTTTAAGATGCATTTTTGTTGAAAGGGAGGGAGCAAGAATGTGCAGCTCTGGTAGTGCCTTGTGTTAACTCTAGTGTTTATTATAAAGGCATGCAGTGAGACAGATCAGCTTTTGAGTGGGCCTTCAGTCTGTTCATTTTTCTTTTCTTCCCCCAGAGCTGGTTTTCAGTTGGGTCAGCCAGCAGATCCAGCTCGTTGAACTGTGGCACATGCACATGGCTGTGAAGGGGAAGGGGATGTTGCCCCGGGCAGTAGTAGAGCCTGTCACAACTGCTGTGCTCTTTTGACTTCAGTTAGCCACTCTATTTATTTATTTATTCATTTAGAATGTTGGCTGCCTGACCTTAAGCAATTATTTGGTCAGTGCTTTTTCTTATTAAACGGAATGGTGTTCAGAAAGAGCATGCCCTTGTGTACCTGTGCTCCCCTGTGCAAGTGTGCATGCTGTCTCTCCCTCCCAGCCCCGCATGTGGCTCCACAGGTTAATGAATAACAAGCTGGGAATGTTTGACATAGGGTGCTCTTGACCGCTGGCTTCAGCTTGTGCTTTGATGAAAGCAACTTTGATGTTTGAAATCAGGAGTGATATGAAAACGTAATGTGTTCTTCAGCTCATGAACAACATCTAAAACCTTTTGGTTGCTTGAATAATCTGTTAAATATTGTAGCCTCAGTCGTCTAGAAGTATTTAAAAAAAGCCTGCTAAGTTCTGCACTTCAACTGTGGGCTGCTGAGAAGGCTGCTTAGTGTGCTGCTGTCCTATCAGCATTCCTATCTGTCCTGAATTGGGGCTACTGCTCCATGGCAAATCAAATTAATCCAAGTCAGCTGCTGCTTTCTACTAATGATCTTTTGTGCTTGCACCTACCTGACCCTGAAGTGAGCTATTTCAGGGACCTAAACCAGGTGAGAGCACACTACAGTAAAAAAGGGAATAAGTGTTTTTGAATGGTTTAGCTCTCCAAACCAGCCCTCCCAACAGACTGGACCCTGCAGGGAAGGAGCAGAATACCAGCAGGAATAAGTAGTTATATGTGAGATGCTTGAGATATGGCTATATTTCCATGCAAATTGTCATTATCTGGTGAAGGGGAATAATGCCTTCTGTGTATTACTTCAAACAGGTTAGAAGGCTGGCTTGCCTCTGGAAGTGAGGTGTTCTGGAGAAGTTCATTCTTCAGGGCTGATCTTGTAGTCTGGTGCGCTCTGCAAAGTCTCTGGGGGAAGCTGTAGGAAAGCTTAGTGCAGTGACTGGGAGAGCTTGGCTGTGATGTACTCCTGATAGGCTGTTGGGGAGGCCAATTGCAGTCTGAAGCTGGAGCCCGTAAATCTCCAGAGGCAATATCTGCGTTGCTCAAGTCCACCTTGAAACAGAGCTACTTGCTAGAATTATTTAAAAACTACCTGAACTGGAAAAGTCACACTGCTTTGACCTGCTGTATAAATAAGGTGAAAGTGTTATGATAAGGAGAATGTGAATGGTTTAGGGCCAAAACCAGAATCTGGTGTGGTATATTAACATATGCCCATTTAAATGCTGGGGCCATCTCTAATTGCAGACACCCACAGGTGCTGGGTACAATTTCTGCATCTGAATGACAGAAAAAAAGACCTGGAGATATATCAAGACTCTCTCAAGTTCTGATGGGAGACATTAGGTGGCAATACCACTGTATAGAAAGCAGAATCTGTTGTGTATTCTGTCCCTTTATGGAAGGAAGGGAGATCAGCATCCTCTCATTCCCTTGCTAAAGGGTGAGATTTCTGCACACGTCTACTTTCAAAGTTTTGTGGTCACAGGAACTTACCCCACATCCAGTCCTGTTGGTGAAAAAGTATTCCTCAAAAAATAGATTAATATGCAGTGTCCTGTGAGGAGGAGAAAAGTAACTGTAAGAGATGCATCTGAATGATGGTCTTGTGTGTGTGTGTGTGTGTGTGTGTGTGTGTGTGTATGTTGGTGGCTTTTAAATTTAATTAAAAGGTGATAAGGTCACACATGACAGTATGCAAGTACTTTAACATTGTTTAGTAACCCAAATCTTTCCCTTTCTGTGATCCTGGAAAATTTAAGGATATCCTTTGCTGTTGCAGCAGTGGCGTTTTTTTTAATTGGATATATCCTTTCAACCCCTGTTCCTGGCTGCGCTTGAAGAGTGCTTCCTTGCCAAGAGTCTTTGTGGGTAGGAGAGCAGGCATTTGTGTAACTTACACCCCCTGGGATTTCATCCATAGGAGCTGGTGTATTTTTTTTGCAGGTAGCTGAATAGCTGAAACCTTTCCTTACACTGGTGGTGGGTTCTGTTTCATCTTTTGTAAATGACTTAGTCTAAGAGTCTGTTTTATGGCAAGGCGGTCAGCAGCATCTTGGGTTGCACTAATGGAAGAGGGAGGGAAGTGATTATCGCCCTTTACTTGGCACTTACTAGTTGATGTATGATCCTTCTCTCAAATACAGGAAAAAGATAGACAAACTAGCGCAGTCTCATTGGAGGGCTACCAGGTTAGTCAGGGCTGGGGTTACTTGCCCATGAGGAGAGGCTGAGGGCCTGAAACTCAGCCTGAGGCTGAGGGCCTGAAACTTCTTTAGCATGTGGAAGAGAAGGTTTCAGGGAGGCCTTAACAGCAAATTCCCAGCACATACTGTGATGGGGAACACAGTTGGCAGGATGACAGAGCTGGGCTGTTCATGGTGTTGCATGACAACAGGATGAGGGACTTTGGGGGCAGAAGTTGAAATCAGAGGTTCAGGCTGGATGTAAGGAAATGCTTTTTCACCCTAGGTACAGTCAGATGATGGATCAGGTTGCCCAGAATGGTTCTGCAGTCTCTGTCCTTGGAGGCTTTTAAGACCTGACTGGGACCTCACAGTTGAGCCTGTTGTGAGAAGGAGGTTGGACAACCTCCTGAGCTCCCATTCAACCTGGTGATGATGTGATTGTGAGTGGAGGCATCAGAAACCCCTGGAAGCTTGGAATTGAATGGAATTAAGATTTGCTTTAGTTTTTTGAGAAGGAAAGGAGAAAGAGTATAGTATAGCTGACTAAGCTATGGAACTTTCAGGTTGGTAGTAAGAGCCTGTAGCAGCAAAAGAATGGACAAAGGCATGGTTGTCTTGTATTTTTTGGGTGATGATTTTCACTCTCAGAGCTAAGCATTGTCTGAGACTTTGATAAGATGTCCACAGAGGTTTTGCAAGGTGGGATAACTCAAAAATGAGCATAGCAACATGTTGCTACATAATTCACACATTTGCAAGCTGACAGCACAAAGAAGATAATCTTGATTACAAAACTGAGTTGTCTTTAAACAGCTATAGCATTTCTGACATGTCTAGCATGAGATGATCAATGTGTTATATAAAATCAATTGGGTTTTAATCTTGCGGATTGTGGTTTGGTTATATTTGAATTTGCAAATTTGAAGCCTCAGGCAGCACTTAAAATTCTTTAGGTTTCAAATATTTATAAAGATGCTGTTGAATGAAAAATACAACATCGAAGGATAGTTTTAATTACTATGTACAGTGTTAACACAGTCCTCAAACTTGCCAATCATTGCACTGCTATAATCATGGAACACAGTTACTGAAAACTTGTGATCCAAATATTTATTCAAGCTTGTGACTGTGAAATTACGTTTGCTTCCTGTTGATGTTTTTATCTCTTGCCAGATTAAGTTTATATTTAGTTGTGAATGACATGTTATTCCAGTGTTTATATACCACAGTATAGAAAATGTTTTAAGAAAAAACAGCATTTGCTTTCCTTTAGCAAAAAGAGAAGCAACACAATCATGTTATTCCAACCACATTTTGAAAGGTAAATGCCATCTGGTAGGACACTGCAACTTCATTCTGACTGAAAAGTTCTTAAATCTCGTTAATGTCAGGAACTGAGGGGGTTTGGCGTGAACAGAACTATTCTTAAGTGGCTGTCATGTAGAAAAGTCTTAGAAGGCATTTTTGAGGAAAAAAAAAAAAGATCCCCGATCCTCAGAACTTTCATGTCATGTAAGTTTGTAACTTGCAGTATAATAAATAGAAGGACTCAATAAGGACATTTATCAAGCTTAATAATATTCCTTGCAGAACTATGGCCTTGAAACAGACAATATGAAGAACCTGGTTCTCAAACTGCGAGCATCATCCAACAATCTGCAAAATTACATCAGCAGCCGTAGGAAAAGCTCAAACTATGATGGAAACACCTCTCGCAAGCCCCCCAATGAATTCCTTACTTCTGTGGTAGAGCTTATTGGTGCTGCCAAAGCTTTACTTGCATGGTTGGACAGGTAAGAATAGAATCTTTATGTTTTGATTTACTGCCATAATGACTTGCTTCTCCTTGTAGGGCAGTTTCTAGATGCTTGGGTGTAAAGATCTTTATGTGGTTATGCTGTTATATTATATGGAGAGAACTAGAGGTGCCGTCTTTAAGTTTCTACTCCAGACATTCTGTTGTGGTGAGACACTGAACGATGCTGCCCAGAGAAGCTGTGGCTGCTTCATCTCTGGAAGTGTTCAAGGCCAGGTTGGATGCGGTTTTGAGCAACCTGGTCTAGTGGAAGGTGTCCCTTTCCATGGCAGAGGGGTTGGACCTAGATGATGTTTAAGGTCCCTTGCAGCCCAAACCAGTCAGTGACTCCATGATCTCACCCCTTTTTTGGTGTTGCCAGAAGGGCTCTAGTGGACAAATTTAATATAGGGTATCTACTTCTGTGCTTCCAGTTTTACTAAAACCAATGAAACTGCTAACATTGTACCCAAATTGGTATTCATAAAAGTAGGAGCCTTCCTGTTCAGCAGGTCAGTTTTTCATGCATGTGGTTTCCCTGCCCCTGTCCTACCTTCTAAATTATTTTTCACTGGCAGGTCCTTTTGTAAAAAATTGTTAGTGTTCTGTTCAAGTTGTGGCCTTAGCTCTGTGATTTGACAGATGCCCTCTGCCATATTTTTACCTTGGGGGGTAGGACAGGAATTGGGATGGATGTGTGTTTTGTTTAATTATTTCTTTGTTCAATTTGGTGTTTGTGTGGGGTTTGTTTTCTCTGACAAGAGCCAGAGTTGTTCTGTGACAGCTGCAGAGGAAGCAAACAGGCACTAGAGCCATTGCTTGCTGGCAGGGATGCTGTCCATGATAGCAGATGAATGTAAATTCTCAAGACCCTTGCCAGCTTTCCCAAGAAGAAAGTTTAGGAGGAAAACTGCATGGGGACTAGCAGCAAGGAGCCCTTTTATCCTTCAGTATCCCTGCCCTTCACCTAGCAGTTGCTTCTGTGTCCAGGCATTGATCTTAACAGCATACTTCTCACTTGGTCCTCTCACCTTGTTGCTGGTAGCTTGACCTAAATTTCTTCTGTGTCTCAGTCAGCAAGGTGTTTGGGGTTGCTTCTCAACCCCCCTTCCAGCTCTTTCAGCTGTCTGGAAGGTCTGAAGTGAGATTCTATAGGCTCTAAAGCTGTCCTACCTATAATGATCCTTTTCCAAGATTTATGCACAGGGGTGCAGTGAGGCTCAATGTGAAAGTCCATTATCGTTCATTTAGAGATTCCACCCCCCTGAGTTTAGTAATCATAGATGTGGGAATTAGAAGTCTACTCATTGGCAGGTGCATGAGTGTGATTTTTACAACAGTCAGTGTGGTCTGACATGAGCGTGCAGCTGAGATAACTGTAGTTTGGAAAATGGACCTTCTCTTGTTTTGCTTTCCAAACTTGCTGACCACAGGGCTAAAGATTCACCAATTTTGATGCAGGGACGGAGCAGGACTATGCAGTCAGGAATATGCAGGAATACTTATATTATAAAATTGTACCCTTAAGCTTGCATGGATGTCAGAATTGTAACGGTCTCATTTGCTATTCCTCACTGGTAAGGTAGGGTGGGAGAAGACAGGTCCCTTTTATCTAAAGGGAGTTTTCTCTTGCAGGACTCCATTTACGGGTATTGCTGACTTTTCATCAATGAAGAACAGAATCATTCAGCTCTGCTTGGATCTCACTACTACTGTTCAGAAGGTCAGCTGGTTTCTTTTCCACTTTGCTTTTCAAAAGGGAAGGAAGGGGGCTGTTTAAGGAAGTAATGTTCTCACTGTGTACAGAGTGCTAATTGGAAGGCAGATCTGGAAATGACAGCTTACTTGAAAGGTCCATGAAGGTCAGTTTCAATTGTGTGTTGTCCTCCAACTCAATTTCCAATTTTGCTATTGCTGGCTATGTCTTAAGCAATAGACTTAACTACTCAGTTTCTTGAGCTTTAGTGGGAAGAGGTTTAGTTTTTAAAACAGTTGGTCTACTTTTAAAGATTTTCAAGTTCTGAACATGTTGAAAACCAGACTCCCTAGTTGTTGTCCTATACAGAGTTTTTTATCCATCAGATGGAAAATGATGCATGCAATGGAATGAGCTGCCACCTTTGCAATACAAACCCTGCTAGCCTGGCTTCCTCTACCAGTAGTGCAAGACCACAGTTTTGGTTCAAAACTCCATTTATCAGCTGTGTGAAGGGTGCTTATGTTGTTAACAGCTAAAAGGACATATAGCAACTGTGGCAAATTATGTAATTTTCCTCTCTTGAGTAATACTGTGTCTTTGAAAGTGTTCTGACAGCAATCTGCTGCTTTGGCTGTGAAGCAGTGTGCACACTTCAGTTCCAGCCCAACTTGCTTGTAGTCATTAGTCTAATATACTACTTGTTGTAGTACATTAGTGGTTATATATAGTTTGAACTCCAAAGGACCATGTCCTGTGACATGGGTGATTCTCTCCCACTTTTGAGGGGATGATGTCAAAGGATAGGAAAATCCTGTGAGTTGTCAAGCCACGATAACACCCAATTTTATCAGTTGGATCATTGTGAAAGGGCAGTGTCTGGATAGTACAGTGTAAGTTCAAAGAAACACAAGTTTGGCTTGCTGCTGAATGCTGTTCTTGTTTAGGTGTTGCATGTGCAATTGCAGAAAGTCAGTTATTTACAGCTACAGATTTGTGGATTGTGAAGTAGAACAGTAAATGTTTCTAGTAGCAGATGGTATTCTCCCAAGAGTGCTACAGGAACTGAGATATGAGATTACTGAACTGTATTAATAAAACTACTAAAAATGGTGTCTAATCTTTCAGTTAAATCAGCCTTTGATGGCAGGGGAATGGAAGTTGGCAAATACAACTCTAGCCTTTTAAAAACTGTCAAAGTACTTCTCTGGCAACTTGATATGAGCTATAGGAAAGAACAGGATTGGTGCATATGACAGAAAACATTAATGGGAGAAGGATCAATGCAATTTTGTAATGGGACACTGCAGATACATTAGAAGTGGTCTGAAGGAATGCACTAGTGTGGAAAAGGGAGAGACAGTTAAAATCTTTAGGTGATTTAGGCTCCTTCAGACAGGGCAGGCTTATAGTAGCTTCACACAGTAGCTCTTCTGCTACCAAAACCTTGTCATGCAAACCCAGTACAGATGTCAAAGGCAAGTATCTTGGATTTCAAGCTTGATTAAATGCTTGGAGTTTGGAGGCTCTCTCCTTAGAGATACTGTAGATCTTGTTTCATTATTTACTTGCTGTTTTAACTTATGAATTTGAGAATCTGTTAACATTCTCTAGCTCTTCCTGCACGAAATTATGACTTCCGTGGCTTGTTACATGAACTTGTTTCACTTCGAAGACTTGTACCTGGGCTGTGTAAATAATGCTTTCTGTGCAGTCCTCTGGCCCTCAGGAATGTCATCAATAGCATATTTAAAAAAAATCACTTTTCTATTTTTAACAAAG
Source organism: Agapornis roseicollis (assembly GCA_002631895.1). Classification (NCBI taxonomy): domain Eukaryota; kingdom Metazoa; phylum Chordata; class Aves; order Psittaciformes; family Psittacidae; genus Agapornis; species Agapornis roseicollis. Next base: position 25,179 of record NDXB01014130.1, read on the forward strand.
TGGATGTTCTGGATCCATTTTGCTGCCTGGGACACAGCAGCTCTTAAATTGGTGTTTATCAGAGTAAGGCAAGCTCATGTACCCAGCCTCCTGAGAGTTTAGTTCTATTGTGCAGGGTTCTGTTTTTCTGGAAAAGTCTGTTAGCTGTAATTGAATCCCATGTTCTCTTAGCTTTCAAAGTTTATTATTGCTTTCTGCCAGAGCCAGAAAATAGTTGTTTAACAGTACATCTGAGCCCTACTGGGTGAAACTAATCTGATTAATCCCTTGCAGCATGAATAACTATTTCAGGTTGAGGTTAAAGTGGTGGTTTTGCAAAGTTTTCAGAGATGGTGTGTTTATGTGATTATTGGTTAATGTAGGCCTTTTGTTCTTGTTTTGTTTTTAGGACTGCACTGTGGCTGACATGGAAGATAAGGTTCAGACTGTAGTAAGTACACGTTTCTGTTGAAACTCAACTGCCTGCATTCACATTTATTTTTGTGGCTTCTACTCTGTACTGACAACAGCTTTCCAGTCCCACACATACAGATGTATTATGCAAGTAAATATTGTTATGGGTCATTTTGTGAATATTCTTTGCTCTAGAGGAAATTGATGAAGTTTGAACAGACTCGTAGTGTATGTAATATCACAGAGTAAAGTATTCATTAAAGTTTTGTTGCAAAGCTATTTTTATATAAATATATATACATTTTAAGATAATTTAGAGCTCAGATTTTCTTGTGAGGGGTAGTGCTGTAAAATAATAGTGTCCCAAACAAACCAAGTATGCCTGTGATGTGTCTGTTTATGGAAGCCCTAAATGCACTATGGCTTACTAAACTTTGTCACAAAAAAGAACTGCCCTGCCACAGAACTAAAGTTCTGTCTCTGATTGTGCTTGAGTTAGAGTTTTCAGGGTTGTTTCAAACAGCCTTGTGACCAAACAAGAAGCGTAATGGAATGCCTTTTATATTTTGTAACAGTTAATCATCGCTTCCTGCTTTTGACATGAGCCAGGCTGTGTTCTTTGATAAGGCCTTCCGCTAGCTCATAGATGCATAGGAATTTAGTAGCGCAATAACTAAAAATAATTATGCCCATAAATAATGAAACCACGTAAAAGAGTTTTTTTGCATCTTTTTCCATTTGTGCACACCCACTCACTCTGGAAGTAGGTATTGTTGTTTGAAGTTCCCTTGTTTGAGCAGTTCCTCGCATTCACACTTAAGCATCGTTTTGATTTATTTTATTGCTGCTCTATAAATCTGATGTAAAACAAAAGAAAAGACGTTGGAACTTTTGTTTCCAGGGGCCATTGTAATCCAGACCAATGTCTTCCTACGAGGCAACTCCCCCTGTCCTGTAATTATATATCTACTCTGGAGGATTCAAAGCCCCTGTGAAAGATGGCTTACCCTGCTGGTTTCCAAACTGTGTATAACTAGCTGTTGTACTGTGTACTAATCCTCTTTCCCCTTGCCTTTAAGCTGCTGTAACCTACTTTAAGTTTCAATATTGTTTCAGTTAACCCAAACCACACTGTGGTGCATTAAGGAAATTTCTAAGTGTAGGGAAAATACAGATTTTTGGGCTATTTCTTTTTCTTTCTTTTTTTTTTTTTTTTTAATTAGCCATTTTTTTAG
>NDXB01014130.1:27551-46297 GCA_002631895.1 Agapornis roseicollis
TATAATTTTTTTTTTTTTTTTTTTTTTTTTTTTTTTTTTTTTTTTTTTTTTTTTTTTAAAAACTGAAGATGTGTTGGCATCTGTTAGCAGTGATAAGGTGGCACCAGTGGAAATGGTTTGGTTGTACTATGTTACAGTAAGAAGATAAACATGTTGTAGAATATATCTGTACCAATGAATCTTCTATTTGGATGATTCTTAACAGACTTATTAGTTGATCAAGTTCCAGAACTCATTTCCTTTCTCTCTTTTGAAAACTAAAGGAGAAAGAAGCCAGGAGAGAAATTTTGTAACTGTTTCTGTATGTTCTCATTGTAGGCCAAGACTTTAAATGGCATTTGTGATAAAGCCATCCGATCAACTACAGATCCACTGATGAGCCAGTGTGCATGTCTAGAGGAGGTTCATTTAACTAACATTAAACCTGGGGAGGGCCTGGTAAGAACCAATCCTGGAATGTCCTGATGATCCCAGTGCTTAATAGGTATTCTTAGCATCACTGTGTATGGGTGTATAGCAAGATATTTCAAAACAGAAATGGAAAGAGGCATGGTGAGGAACTCTGAAGGTTGACAGGTAGCATGTTGGACTGCCTGCCAGAGATGGGTATACACATTAATAGGTTTCATCCCAAGTATTTTTTTTATGCTAAATTGCTTCAGAATTGTACCTTAACCAGGATACTGAGGAATTTACTGGTGCTTGTGAAATCAGTCATTTTATTTTTGCAGATTGCTTTAACCAGCTGTTTTTATAGCAGGGTTGGAGGATGGAGAAGGCAATGAGACATTACATTTATGTTTTTAAAGTCACATTTATGTTTGTTCATAGCAAGATTGAGAATGATATGAGGATTTTTCAGGCTAGCAGGAATATGAGAAATCCTTTCAAAAGTTCAGTAGCTGTGTAATGTTACTGAATCTTAATCATTCAGTGGATACTGCTTAGCTGAGTGCTGGTTATGAGAAACTGACTTTGAAATCCTGGTGAATTTTCTGGCTGGGGAACAGACATGTTAGAATGAGTTGGAGGGAATTTAAATTCTTAAGTATGTTTGTATTCCCTCCACCCCAGTCCCGAAGGCAGAAGAGACGAACACTTTTATAGGAAGCTTTACAGTGTTACTCTGCTATACAGTTTTACTTAGGCCACTGAATTAGACTGTATCAGTCATGCATTCTTGAAATTATGGGGACCTCTTTGTTAATGCACAAGCTACAGTGAAGCACAGTCAGCCTATCTTGGACTAAGTAAGAAATGAGGAGGTAGGTGCACACAATGGGATACTAACAGGCAAACACAGAAGGGAATTGTCTGGAGAGGAAGGGGCGCAAAAAAACTGAAACCATCTTGTATTTATTTCTTCTAAGCAAGCGTGGTAACTTCAGGCAGATAAGCTGCCTACAACTCCTGAATAACATCCAGTTCTGTACAGCTCAGTGAGTGCTTCTAACAATACATGTAGATAGGAGAAATGGAAACTTACTTGTTCATAAATGTACTGGTCACCTCTTGTGGGGAAAGCTAGATAATTAGTAATAGCCTGTTGGTGATTTTTTTTTTTCCATTTGGTGTTCATAAGGTCAGCACCCACCTCATCTGAGTTTGTCCTTGCTTTCACATTCAGCTTTAACATTCAAAGCCACAAATACTTAGTTCTGCTGGAGCTCTTATTGCTGATGTCAGTGCTGTGGTTACAAGGCTGACTGTATATTGACTTGCCAAGGGAAATTGTAAAAGAACATGTAGGCAATATTTGTAGCCCAGCTGTGTAAGTGTGCTTCGTAAGAAGAGAGCTAGTGGTCATCTAGGAATGTGCCCAGACTGGGCAACAAGGAGATAAAGTTTTGTTTAAGGTAAAAGGCAGACAAGACGGCAAACCCAACAGTGTTTGGTATTACAAACCAGATGATATTTCTATATTGCCTTCCACATATTAGGTGTTTGAAGTCATTCTATTCTATTATAATTAATTACAGTAAAAGTGATCTGTGGAGAGGTTTAGAATGTTGTAATATTAGACCACACACTTTTCTAGGGAAAAATATGTGAATTGTCTTCTTAATAATGTTTTGAGTCTATTGCCAACAGTTGTTTAATCAGATAATGTTGGTTGTTTGCCTTTAAACCTGTTTTTCATTTTCTACTTATATTTAGGGAATGTACATCAAATCAACTTATGATGGATTACATGTAATTACTGGAACTACAGAAAACGTAAGTGAAGTAAATGTAGATTAACTCAGGCTATCTGACAGTATCTTTGAGTTTGGTGTTTTTACTACTTTTTCCTGGTTTACATATGACTTTCATGATATAACTGCTTTAAATACCCTGTGATGCATCATTTTGTTTATCCACAATTTGTAAATATTTGTGTCTGCATGTTTCACTGTTAGTCTAATTAAACCAGTTTCTACAAGTACATGAGTTAGTTCAAATACTTGGCATGAAAGTAATTGCTTTAATAAGTTACTCTATCTGCTGTTCTGAGTGCTTATGGTATCATGCTTAACAAAGCCTTGAATGTATTTTCTCGCTGCTGGCAAAGGCAGTCTCCCCTAATGGGAACATTTAGGTGGCAGTGTGCTTAATTCAGTCATGAGTAATGAAATCAATGAGCTGTCCAGTGACAAAATTACCTTGCAGAATAAAAAGACCAAGAGAAAGTAAGACTTTAAGTGGTCTGCTGGAAGGAAATGATTGAGGCAGATGGCTGCTTATTTTGTTCTTACACTGGGAGTTCTCTGTATCTGAGACTTTATTAAAGGTTTCTGGGCAGTCATTACAGTGGACCTCTGGCTTGAGACTGGTGGGTGATGCTGTGGTGTTGTCAGACATGCCACTCTACAGGAGCAGCGGCTGAAAGAACCAGTGGTTCTGGTTGTACCCCTGCCAGGTCCAGGGGCCAGGGAGGAGTGAGTGGAAGTCTCTGCTTGCAGTTTAAAGTGAAAATGGAAAGCTTTTCCAGCTTTTGTGCTATTGCCTTTGCATAACTGTATAGGATTTGCAGCAGAGGCCAAGTCCACTTTGACAGCAATTTCAACATCTGAATAGGATGAATGAATGTAATATTGACTGCTGACAAGTTGCCTGTACATGTAGATCTCATTTTGGAGGCCAGGAATTGGGCTGTACTGCTGTACTGCTTTGAGTGTTGACCTAAGTATCTGCTTTCTTATCTGCTTCCTTTAGGGAAGCTCATTACTTTGAGGCAAAAACTTTGACAAGTGACTGAGATCTGCAAACAACTGATGTCCTTCTGGTGGCATGCAACTATTTAGATGTGTCAGGCTGGGTCTTAGTTCAATTTTCTTGCTAGGTTTGGAATGGTATTTTAGTAGCAATCAACAGGGGCCAGTGAGCTGGAATGCAGTGAAACTGCACCCCAAAAGTAACAGTAGTGTACATTGGAAGTACTCGGAAAGTCCATACATTTAATACCAATCAACCAACAGGATTCCTGAGTTGTGCTGTTCTACTTGTAACTTCCTGTGTCACATTGCCCTAGATGTAAACTTTGCTCTTTCCTCTATTCTCACAATGCAATTGCAGTGTCTGCTGTGCTAGCTGGTGCTTGTTCTATGAGTCCTCTGTGTAAGCGTCCCCCACCCTTCCCAGACAGGCTGTTGATCACCCAAAGGACAGCTTGAAATGAGCTTTGTTTTTCATGAGCTTGACTTTGGCCCAACATTTTTTCATGATCTTGTTTGACTCATATAGATGCAACCTTCCACAGAGGCATTTCCTCTTGGAGGAAGCAAGAAGACAATGAAGAAATGGGGTTACTCATGATAGCTGGAGCCTCCCACAAATTTCCCCATTTTTTTCTTCCCTGGTTGCACTGCTTATTCCAAAGTTCTTTCTAATAAAAATGTTACTTGAGCTCTGAAGGTACGATGGAGAAGGAGAAGGAGAAGGAAGTTAGTGCTTGAATCACTAGGAAGAGCTGACCTGCTGCCATGTGGGTGGGGGAGGGGGAAATGGGAGGAGAAGTTGTTCTCTGACCAGGGTACAACATACCAAGGTAGTATGCCTGTGCGTTTTGGGTGTTGTCAAGGCTGATCAGAGTTTGTGTGCTGTATTGACACATTTAGCTGTTTCTCACTAATGGATCCCTAGAACTTGGTTTATATTCACAGAAAATTATATTTTAAGGTGTATTGTTATTACTAGATAGGTATTTTTAAAATATGTATCTATGCACATTTAATGTGTGCAAGCATATATTTTTATCTGTTGATCTTGATGCAGACAGGTAATTTCACATTAAACTTGATAGCTCTTATTTACATTGGGGAACAAAAAGGGAAAGTGTGATGGATCTATTTTGTGTCTTGGAAGATTTTGGTCCTTGGTACATTCAAAGTCTTACTTTTTTTTTAATTGGTATACATTTATTTGAAAGCTAAAATTTAAGATAGCTGCTGTGTTAGGACAGAAGTCTTCTGTCCTTTCTCACTGCTGCGTCAAACTACAATACAAGCTGGAGATAAAAGGGCAGTGGAGACAGTCCCATGACTTCCGTGTAATTTGGCCTGTGACAGAAATAGGCTATGCCTTCTCCCTTTCCCTGTAGCTTTCTCAGCATAAAAATAAATCATAAATTGAATTCATTTGCAATTCTTAAGTTATCAACAGATCTAATGTGTGATCTTCATTGATCCAGATACAACCTTTGACTTTGCTTGGTGGGGGGTGTTATGGGAGGGAAAAAAACCTGCTGAAGCACACATCTCTTGTTTTCCTCTGTAGTCCCCTGCTGATCGATCTCAGAAGATTCATGCTGGTGATGAAGTAATCCAGGTTAATCGGCAGACTGTGGTTAGTAACAGCCTTACCAACATTCCCTTATTCTTGCTCTGGAAAGCTTGCTCCCTACAAGTTCTGAATCGGTGGGGCTAGGAGGTGTTTCTGGTGTTTTCCTATTGAAATCTTTGAGGCTTTTTAACACTCTGTTTTCAAGACAGATTTTATTCTTTGCAATGTTTTACTAAAATGTGCCATATTTCATGTTTAAATGTTGTGTGCATCATAATAAAATAATTCATGTTGTATTTAATGCCTGTTTTAAAATACGCTGTTGGGATCTACTGAAATGCAGATAAAAACAGCTTTAAAAAAACCTCAAGGATTTTTCAAATTGTATCTGGAAACTTGTATAAAATGATTACATTTTTACTTAGCAAAGGTAAGGAAGGTGAGAAAGAAACGTGACAGGTCACTGTGATTGCCTGTGTTACTCAATCTGAGCACATACATGCATCCTTCTATGACTGGAACTGAGATATGAAGAACATTGCTTGATATCTCAGTGTTTAATTTACAGCTTAAGCAGAGGTCTCCCTTTGAAACAAAAGGAAGAACAACCTTCAAAAAAAAAGAAAAAAGGAGCTTTCCAATTATTTTTGCATTCTGGCTTCTTTGGATGTTTCTCTCTTTAAGGTCATGTTATAAGATAGTTTGACTTGGGAGATTTGGGGTTATTTGCCTTCAGAAAAGCAATACAAAACAAAACATGTCTTCTATTCTTTTCCAGGTTGGATGGCAACTAAAAAATCTGGTGGCAAAGTTGCGAGAGAATCCTGCTGGAGTTAGGCTGCTGCTTAAGAAACGTCCTACTGGCTCTTTCCACTTCACTCCTGCTCCGTTAAAGAACCTGCGTTGGAAACCACCCTTGGTGCAGGTGAGAAGCTGATGTCTCAACTCTGATACTGGGATAGGAGTGCCTTGGTTGCAACTTGAAAAAAAGAGAAATACTAGAAATGTTCCTGGGTACACATGTTTAACTATAGGTCAAGGGGAAGGTTAGGTGAAATGGCTGTCCTCTTCTGGCCCCTAGATAAAAGGGAGAACGTTCCTGCCTCCTCCCTTCTCTTTTTATTTGTTTTTTTAAACCCAGATAATGCCTTCTTGATACACAAAACAACTAGGTGTGTTGAACATTTTAATCAATCTGTGCAACTGGGAGAACTTCTATGAGACAAAACTGTTGAAGCCACTGATATGTATGGAATTCATCAGCATGGAGTAATAAATGCTTCTTCTGTTTAGCATGGTTTTGCTGAAATAACTTAGATTATTCTATGTATTTGTCCTCTTTTTAGTCTGGGAAGGGTGGGAAAGTGTTTTTCAAGAAGTTAAACTACTTGTTTAAATAAGATTTGATTGTTGGGCAATTCACAGATTGGGTAATGAGCAGGCAGAGAAAGTGACACTAATAACTTAACCATGCTGAGGAATGGCTTGTTGTATTAGGAAGCTTAGGGTTTAATGCTTACAGAAGGAAATGACCTAATTGAATCTAAGCTGATTACCTGAAGAAAACCATGGAGAGTTCCTATTTCTGCTTCTGTTCTGACAAAGGTTTCCTTACTGCTGAGACGATAATTTATCAACCTGTGAAATGCCAATGGCTATCACAAGTGTTGATACCGGCAGATTTCTCTCAGACTGGGTAGAAGATGCTCACTTGACTTTTTCATCCTTCCTTTCACCAATGCCTGTGTCTTGTGTTTGTGGGATTGCCTGTTGTTTAATCAGAGCCAAAGCTAACAAAGCACCACCTTGTGAGTTTTCAAGGGTTACCCAAAGCAAGGACTGTGTTACCTGTGTGGAGAGCTGAGGTGCACTGGCATATAGGTTGTGCTCAGGAGCATTGCCTTGGGGGAATGAGGGATTGGTGAAGCCTGTTAACAGTTCTGGAATCCAGTGTGCTGACCAGTAAAAGGCAGATGCTTGTGCAGGGGTGCCATTAACTGAGTGGCCAGAATGGAATCCTGGGCAGCTCCTTGACAAAAAAGGGAGAGTGTAATTCTCTTGCCTAACAAAGATGGAAGGGTCCTTCAAGACTTTTCTCTCCTAAAAGCAGACAAGAGCCTGGCAAGATGTTGTGGACATAGAAGTGAGCTACAAATAGCAAAATGGCAAACGTGCTCAGATGAGCAATACTGAATATATTTTTACTTTTCCTCCCTTACCCTGATTATATTCCTTGATGAAAATGGTGGTGAAATTTACCATGTTCCTGCCTGTGCCCCAGTTATTAGGACTGTTTGGAATAAGAGTAGTGTGAGTTGGCTTTGTAAGTGTTGTGGATCATATCTGTGTTTAACAAATTGCATTCTTTCAATGAATCTAAAAATACAAGAAGGGATTTTGTCTTTGTTGCTTTTTCTGTCTATGGAATTTACAAGAAAAATAGGACTGGAAAGAGCAAAATATTCTTGAAGCAATGCATTACCCATGATACGATTTCTGTAGGAGGAACTGCAAAGCTAGCCAAAACTGAGGGTGGAGGAAAATGTAAATCCTGAGAGTTTTTAATGCGCTTCTTAAGCATAGAAACAGTAGTTCACTAGGAGATAAAATGGTACTATTGATTAATGAATTATCTTTGAGAATCATAGAATAGAATCATAGAATAGTTAGGGTTGGAAAGGACCTTAAGATCATCTAGTTCCAACCCCCCTGCCATAAGCAGGGACACCTCACACTAAACTATGTCACCCAGTGCTTCATCCAACCTGGCCTTGAACACTGACAGGGATGGAGCACTCACAACCTCCCTGGCCAACCCATTCCAGCATCTTGCCACCCTAACAGGAAAGAATTTCTCCCTTATATCCAATCTAAACCTCTCCTGTTAAAGTTTGAACCCATTACCCCTTGTATGATAAATCAGTGCTCAGATGTTTGACAGCTGTCTCATATTTCAGACCAGTCCTCTGCCAATCATGAGTCCTTCAACCCAGTCACCAGAAAGCACCGCGGATACCTCACTGAAAAAAGAGAAGCCAGCCATTTTGGATCTGTACATACCACCTCCACCAGCTGTTCCATATTCTCCTCGGTATGCAAATAAACATGTACCACTGAACAAAAATCTCCTTTATTACACTTGTTTCTGAGCTGGCTTACTGCTAGAGCTCTGTGCAGATGAGCTTGAGGAAACTGCAGATCTCCCAGACTTCGAGGTGTTTAAATGCATAAACTACCAAGATTGTAATAGATTTTATTATTAGAAAATCGTGTGCCATATGGACCAGAGTTGTTCCCAAATCATGAAGGGATGTCATTCCTGGTTGTGGGGCTATGTTTTTGATTTTGTTTAAATCCAATTGCACATAGCAAGAAACCATCTTTGTCTGTAACTTTTTCTACTGTGGTATGTATGTTTGATTGATTGGGGATTTTTTAGCAAGCTAAGTAACTGTTCCGGGAGTTAGGAGAGAAAAGTTTTAAATTGTTAAACTTGCAAGCTGTATAAACCAGGAGTATTCCCACTGAAGGGAAATGAGGGTCAGTTCGTTCAGCTTTTATTTGTTTTTATCCTTCAGCGTAAGCTATAAAAACACAGACCTGTGTACACAGAAGGCAAAAAAGGCAGGGTGAGGGGTGTGTGGCATGTGTATGCTATGGCTAGCTTTTGTTTGTTCTCAAGTCCTTGTTGAATCATGCCAGAACCCTGCCAGCTAACGTGGAAGGGTGATGGACAAAAGTGTTTTGTCTCTCTCTTGCTTCCTGGCCTGTCCCGACATTTTAAGTTACATGTATATAGCCGAACCCAGAAACTATGACTTTTTTACTTCAGAAGTCTTATGGAAGGAAAGCTAGCCTCCTGTCATTTAAGGACTGGTACAGTGTCAGAGGTTGTATTACTGTAGCTTTTGAGGCAGTGCTGGCACTGCAGGGTTCTCCAGGGTAGGGTCTCCTTACTGAAGTTGGACCCACCTTGACCTGCTGTCTCTCTGTTTTCCAGGTTTGTGTGTGCTCAGTTCTTAAAAAAACAAAACCAACCAACCAAAGTCTTGGCATAAAATCAAGCATATGGCTTTAGGAGCTGAGCTAAGCATATCTTGGTCTTCATATTGTTGTATTTCAAGTGCATTGGTAAATTAAAAAAGTCATAAAATTAAATGTAGCTTCAGATGCCTTTAGACCTGAATAGCTGTCGACAAGGAATAAAGTAGTAATGCAGGATAAAACTTGTCCTGGATGGTGTGTGGAAACAGGGAGGCTTCTTGAACTTAGGCTTTTTAAAAAAGCAAATGTGGGGAAGCTGTGGCAGCAAAGAGGAGAAAGGCAGATCTTCTGTTTGGCTATTTGATTTCATCTCTGCGTGTTTCGCTCTTCTCCTGACACTCTGCATTTGTGTAGCAGTTTCTCACTATTTTCCCCGCCATTGTCCTCTTCTGTTCTCTTCCGTTCCTTGCATGGTTCTTCTCTGGTTCACACTGGGAAGGCAGAGATCAGTGACTGGTTTTCTCTCCCCGTGGCACAGTCTCCACATGGTGGTGTTGTAGGAGAGCTCTTGTAGTACATATGGTTGTGATGTAACACTTCTGTGCAATTTTCAGTTCCTGAATCTCCATAAATAGCTTCTTCCCTTTCACTGAGCTCTAGCATTGTTATTGATGGAGAGCTGGTGTATGCAGTGCCAAGGGGCTGTAGTGAATAGCAGGGCATGCATGTGCTTAGACAGTCAACTGTGTATTTTTGTGCCTGACTTGGCTGGTGATTGCTTTAAGCAGTTAGATTATAGCATGCACAGAGAAGGGGGGAAAAAATCTAAAGCAAATCCTAATTTGGAGGGCAGCTTTTTCCAAAAGTACTCGGAAGTACTGGTTCTAAAATCAGCTGTTCTTGGCCTTTGGAATCTGGGGTTGCTCTGGGAAAGGAGTTCCTGCAGAAATTGCTTGAAATACAGGCACAGTGTACATACACTATGAATTTATTACTGAAACTCTGGAGGGGGTCTTGCTTTTGGATGAATAGAGGACGTGATAAATATTCAGTGGCAGTTATTGGCCTCTTAGAATGACTGAAAAGCAGAGTCCCTCAGAGGGAGGCAGTAAGTGTTGCCATTACACAGAGATGAGTAAGTCTATGTATGTACTCTTCTTTCACAACTGTGTACTGAGCAGGCAGCAAACTGGGAGCTTTAGTACTCTCAGGGCAGAAAGATCTTATTTCTCAAAAGCTTTTTCAGGAGTGGTACCTTGAAACTTCTTTGTGTATTAAATTACTGGGTCGTTAAAAGTGAGTTAGCATGGGGAGGAGCTTTCTTCTTGGTAAATGTGTTTATAATGAAGTTATCTATCACCTGATTTGGGTTACTTTTTTTCAGCTTGTTTGCAACACAATACCAGTTGTCAGGGGCATGACTAGGTGCTAGATGTATCTTCCAAACCCATTTGTGTCTGTAGCATGAAACTCTTTTAAGCTACTAACTGAAGTGAAATGTCCTTTCAGAGATGAAAAAGGGAGTTTTGTATATGGAGGAGGCAACAAACCCAGTCAGCCACTACCTGCGTCCAAGGGTGCTGAGTCCCCCAATTCTTTTCTGGATCAGGAGAGTCGAAGGCGAAGGTTTACTATTGCTGATTCAAATCAGTTGCCTACGTATCCCATCGAAGCACATATTCTACCGGCCAAGATGAGGGAAAAAACACAGTCCTATGGTGAGTTCATTCCTCTTTTGTCATTGCTGTTATGATAAACACTTTGGTCAGTTTGGAATAGTTTTAGAAAACTGTGTGTTAGGCTTCATGGATTTTAAGGGCAGTCTGTGCAAATTGTGAATGAAATAATGAAACATCTGAAATAATTTCACTTAGATGCTGTTATTTGCTTAATGAATGTCATTCAGCTGGGATCTGCTGCTACAGATGGCCATTTCCATGTGTATTTTGAATATAACTTTTGGTTATTATGTTCACTGTTGCTGTAAATGAGCAAGAGTATGGCTGTTCAATCTCAGCACATTGCTTTCCTATATTTCAACAGTGGAAGTAGCCTGATGGGTTTTTTTGGGGGGGGTGGGGATGATGTGTGTTTGTTTGGTTGTTTTTTTCCCTCGCAATTTTAACTCCTTGTTGTTGTATCTCTCCCTTTGCTTAATTGTAAAAAGTATGATTTTAAAACTTGGTTTCTTAAGCTTAATGTAATTCCTTATAACCTTCTATGTTGCCTTCAGGAAAACCTCGTCCTCTGTCAATGCCTGCTGATGGGAGCTGGATAGGAGCTGCAGAGCCCTACTCTAGGCCACGAGCACAAGGAAAAAAAGGCAAGGTTTTCAGTCTTGTCCCTCTTTCTCTTTCATTCCTCTCAAAAATTTCTTTGAGGTGAACTAAGTGGAAATGTTTAAATTAGAAATGAAGAATTAGTGTTTGCATATTGCTGAACTGATCCAGGATAAATTGTTGATTTTAGCAGGAATGCCTCATGGTAGTTGTGATATTTGTGAGGCGACTCAGTGCTCACACTCAAGCTTTTGTTGTCCTGTCTTAATGTTATTGTGAGCACTAAAGAATGCTTAAATGACCAAGGAAGATTTGTACTTGTCTCCCTATAACACAGGTTTGCCATTTTGCTCTCACACACACCCTTTTGACTTTCTTCTTCATTTAAAATTGATCATACAACCTCTTTGTTGTTAAATCTTTTGTTTGTTTAAGCTCACTGTGGAGGTTATTGTGGAAGCAAGCATGTTTTTAAAAGTGAAATGTTCAGAAGTCGCTTTTTTGCTGCAGCTGCTGTTAGAAATCAACATGTTTTGCAGATGACACAGAATGGGAGACAGAAGCTCATAGGGTGTTAGGTTGGGTGGCTATTTCATTCCCCTACTTCCCTTCCCTCCTTGGCTTCCCTTTGCACTTGAAAGCCTACAAATCCTGTTAGAGTGGGAAATAAGAAAGGATGAGTATTTACTTTATTCTTGCAATCTGTTATGGAAAGCTAATATGTAATTCTAGGAAATATAGAACCTGAAAACAAGAAAGATCAGCTTGGAGAGATATTGGAAGACAGCTAACTAACAAGTCTAACAGAATGATCACCAGGTGGCAGGGCTGGGTTTTGTGTGTATAGGTTTGGTATTTTTTTCTTGGTTGGTTTTGCTTTTGGTTTTGTGTTGGCTGTTCTTAGCACTTGAAATGTACTTAAGTGCTGCGGGCTTCTGTGTAATCTGTATTGGGTCAGAAAAAAGACCTGTCTAGCCCAGTAGGATGGCTTTAGCAGCTGCTGTGGACAGTTGTCTAGGGAAGAGTAAAACCAGAGAAAGCATCACACATCAATGGTCAAAACCAGGTAAGTGCTTACATCTTTATCTGCAAAATTATTTTCTGTTGTCCAGAGTAGTATTTGTAGCTTTTAGGTTAGTCATGAGTAACATACAGGTAAACACAGATTGAACTCTGGTCTATCAGCGTATTCAATGACACATTACAAGAAGGTTTATTGGGTCTCACTCATGATAATTATTTACATGAAGGTAGTCTACACTAGCTGTTTTGTAATTTAACAGTCAAATTGTATTGTCTATGTGTGAATCGATTTTGTTGTTCTTTGTGTTGCTTAAAATATGAAAGAAGCAAAAAGCCATGTATCTCTTGATAAGCTGCTTATGTAGAGGAGTGTTTAGAAGGGTAACCAAAATCTAGGTAACTTGAACTGCAACCAGAATCTCATTATCAACATAGAAAATGGAGGGTTTTGAAGTTAGCAGTAATTGGTTTTCTTCCTCCTGTTTGTGCAGGTGAAGATGCCCTCTGCAGGTACTTCAGTAATGAAAGGATACCCCCAATCATTGAAGAAAGCCCCTCCACACAACACCCTCTCTCAAGGCCAGTCTCTGAGAAGCAGTTAATGAGGGGAACAGATTATATTCGAGGCAGCAGATGTTTTATGAATGCAGACCTCCACAACAGCGCAACAATTCCTTTTCAAGAAGAAGGTGCTAAAAAATCTTCTGTAACATCGTCCACAAAATCTTCCTCCACAGAGCCCTCGCTGCTGGTCAGTTGGATCACAAGACTGAAACTGTTAACTCATTGACTGTTGTTCACAGGACTGTTATCAAGTGCCTTTGCTCATTGGTCAGACTTCTTTACTTTTCAGCTTAACTGATGCATATTGACTAATGTGTTCTTTTCCTGGAGAATCTTACATTTTTGCCTTTTCATTTGTGATTTTTAGATGGATCCGAGGGTTTCATAGTGCAAGGAGGGAAGAAAGATAAAGATCAAGTTCCTCTTCCTGGCCAAAAGCTGAAGGCATTTATTCCCCTGGAAATGAGTAAAATTTCAGTGATACAGAGGCCATGCATGACCTGAAACATGCATCATGACTCAGAGGAAATCACTGCATTACTGTAAAGTCCAGTGGCACTCCAGTTGTCTGAATTCTTAGGGGCTGGTGTGACTGGCTAGGTGTCAGAGTATGTAGAGCTCAGAAAAAGTCGTGTTATTCTCCTGATCAGGAAAGATAAGCAGGAAAACAGCAGTTTCATGCAACTTAGCAATGCTATTGCAAGTACTGCATGAGATCAGCCTTGTAAGGAAGAAGTAGTAGTGTTGCCATTCTTTCTCTGATATCCAGAGATGCTAGGAAGTCTTAGGAAGAGAGTTCTCTTATCCAGAGATCTTAGGAAGTTGGACTAATTTAACTATAAATCAATCCAACCTGATATATAATCCATTTTACTGAAATCACAGTACAGGTGAAGAGCGCTGAGCAACTGCAGTTCTCATCCGCAAAGATATATGGATTGCTACAACATACCAAGGAAATGCATCTGTAGAGGTGGTAAAAGAATATATATTTTTCCTTAATTGTTTAAGAATGATTTGCTGTTAACCAAAGTCAGTTTTTAAAGGCAGTCCTGTTGGACTTATGAGAACTTTTATAGTGGTTCAGATTTTGAATGTTGTACTGTTTATGAAAAATATGTGCTATGATACATTACAATTGTAAGACCTCTTGCTATTTTCTATATAGCTCAAATTTTCTCCTCTCCAGATTTTTAAAGTATCATTGGGTATTTTGGGAGGAAAATAAAACTTGTTTAACAAAAAAAAGAGAATATTAAAGAGGTATTGTTTAAAACTGAATGTACATAAGATTGTTAGTATGAAACAGTTGTGTTTAATTTAAATGTTAAATACAGTTGTATATATTTTTTACACTTAAACAGATACAGTTTGTACCTTCCTGTACTGCAGTACTGGGCACAGACTAGTCAAATGAAAAGTGAAAAAGTCTTTTGCATTCCCTGCTAATAAGACTAACTGTTTTCTTAGCTGATACATTGCCAACAGCCTTTACTCCTTGGGCCTTGCTGAAAAGATGAAGAATTTATATTTAATGGGGGGGGGGGAGGAGGGAAGGAAGGGAGGTTAAATGCTAGTTTGGACAGGGGCAGGAATTGTATGTGATAATTTATTTATGGTATGTTAAAAATGTGCCATAAATCTGACTGTGAAGATGAGGCCATTCTGCAATAAGCTTATGAAGTGCTACACCCCACAGAGGCAGTGAGTTACGCTCAGTTCTCAATTATGTTTGATTTGTGACTCACTGGTGATTTAGTTGGGGGCTGGCCTGAACCTTTCTTATCAAAGCAGATTATGTCTGTCATATGTCACTCTTCCCCACTCCCTGAGATGGCAAACTGTACTAGAGACATGGACAAATACAGCTGCAGTGCAGTTGAACCCTAGAACAGTTTGGTTCTGCCCCTGAGAAGAGGGCTGAAGTTGCCATTGGTGTAGGCACTGTGGTGTAGTATAGCTGAGCCCCAAACTGACTGAACTGTTTTAAATTAAATCACAATTACTGTACTAGATAAAAGTCAGGGATCTTGTCTAAGTAAGTCTTTAAGATGGGGTTTTTACTCATCTTTAATGTCTGGTTTTCCATGATTTAAAAATGGAGATGACCATTAAGCAAGGGTGTTTTTTGGCTCAGGTATGTGCAAATAATGTCCAGATGATTTCTTTACCAAAGAAGGAAGTATGTATCTTGTATTCCCTTTCCTTTTGTATTTGTCATGGAATGTTAATAATACTAGAAAGCTCTTTCCAAAGAGGGCTGATGGAATAAGTGGGAGAGTCAGGCTCTGACCTAAACGGAGGCTCAGTGTTGTGTTGAGAGAAACTGTGTGTGCTGTTGCCACTGGGTGATAATGCAACTGGTTGAATAAGCTGCTGCAGCTATGTAGTGGTATCTAATAAAATCCTATATTTTTGTTTCAGAGAAACATTGAAATCCCTCACTGCATGAACACCAAATGAGAGGGAAAATACAAATACCTCACTTTCTTGATGCCTGTGCACAACATACAATGTTAACCAGCTGTTGCTTACCAAATAGAAATGTGGCACAGATTATGTACTACTATTGTTATCATCTGGGAGAAATGCTACTGTTTTGGGAGAATGGTATATGATGCTGGAAATACCCATAGCAGTGCATGTTGCAACATTCCAAAGTCTGGGTATTTTCCTTCTTTACAGTAACAGCTCTTGTTAAAAGTTCTACTGGAGAGGTATTAAAAATTCATATTTTTCAGATCATTCCTTTTTCATCTTAATCTCAGAGAAGGTGAAATCTGCCCCATCTTTGTGGAATATTTTCTCCTACCCATCTCTTCTGCTATTCCTCTTTCTCCCATGTTAATTGAAAGTGAGGGGAAATGTCTGAAAAGTCTGAACTCTCAGATCTTTGTCCAAGAGGTTAAATTTGAAAGATGTTGATTGCTTAATTTCTTACCGTGTATAGTGAATATAGAGGGTGTTCTGTATTTTGGGGGGTTAAAAGAAAGACCCACAGACCTAGGAACCAATCACAGATGTTGATATCTTTCTGGCTTAATCTGAGAAAAATGTAGGTAACAAGTTACAAACTGTAGTATGCAACAACTTGGTTTGTCTTTTGGCATTGAAGTATATGTATCTGTTATAACAAAAACCATGCCAAGGTTGACTTCCCTAATGAGTACAACATATGTATCCAAGTCTCCTGCTATGGTACAGTACTCCATAATACTCTGGACATTCTGTCAAGGTAGCAAAACGACACAGTTAATTAAAAAATATTGTAAAACCCACAAAAATAATAAAAAGGTACTCTTGCATATATATATGGTGAGATTTCAGGAATGTGCACTTCAGAAATATTGAGCAGTCTTCCATTTTAGTCTGCAGAGTATTTGCAAGCCAATTTCTTGTGTGTTCCCTTACATAATCAATTGCAAGAGAATGCTATTCTAGGTGGTAATGAGGATGGGGAAATAAGACATAAAAATGAATAGTGCTGACTTACAGAGTCAGAGTTCAAGGTGATTCATCAAGCAATGTGTTTCCCCTAATATTATGAAATAATGATAATATTATGGATAATGAAATTATTCAGTGTTTGAATTCTGAATGGCCAGCAGAGGTGACAAGAGTACTGTATTATACTGATTTTATAGTAAACAATGAACTGATAACCTTTTTTTGGTATCCTCTTAAGCAGGGCTTGTTTTTAAAACAACATATTCCATGAGCTGGGTGCTCACTTAACAGAAAAGGGGGGAGGGGAAGAGGGGAATTCTAAAAGTTGGCCAAACCAGAAACTGATGGTGAACACTAGTTTTATAACTGGAGAGGATAAAAACGTTTCTTTTTTACAAAAATTGGGGGTTTTTTGGTCCAAATCTTATGTCCTGCTTTATTGCATTCCCAGCAGGCAGTCTTCATACACTGCTCCATAGCTGCAGCCATACCTTGAGTACATGAAGTTAAACCCCCCATGAGGCTTGAACTTTGACCTTGATGATAAATTCAGCTCACACCTTTTTTACAGGTTTTACTTCCTCAAGAGCTTTTCTGCATTCATCAGTAAATTTTTGGAGTCTCTTCTGCATGATCTGGGCTGCAAGACTCTTGTGAGCATGTGTTCTCAGAACTACCTTGGACAGCAGGATTGCCATTTTGGAGGAGGGTGGGTGCTGGCTTGTGCTTGTGGCTTCTGGACTCAGACAACTTCTTTCCTCAGCTTCTACTGTATGTCCTAGTGCCACCCTCTCAGAGTTCAAAATGCCTGTGCCCAGTTGGAAATAAGTGTTCAGTGCTTTGGAGTAAACTGACTTTATCCCACTGCACAACTGTAGCTCCTTTCTTCTCTTTAGTCTGAGTTTTCCTTTGCATGTGCTATGGCTATGGAGCACATGCTCTTTGTGGGCACTGCATAGAAAAGCTTTTGTCATCTTGCAGGCTGCAAGGTTTTATAATGGACAAGAGCTCTCAAGAAAGCTGTTTACTTAAACTAAAATGTAGGAAGAGCACTTCAAAAAGGCTCAGTTTGGAGAATGAGGGAAGAGGGGCCAGTCTAAGCTGAATGTATGGGTCTATGTTGTGTTGAACATTGTTTCAGCTGTGTAGTGGTAACTGCAGAGAAAACAACCCACACAAGTGCTACATTCCCGTTTGTTGCTACTGCTACATTTGTGTGGTGCTGGAATATGAAATGAGCAGTCACTCAAAGTAGTTATATATAGTTCCACACATGGAACTTGAGCTGTAAGATGCATGACAAAAGCAGTCAAGAGCTCCTGTCAATATATAATTTCACCGAATTCTACTGCCTACACTTCAGCTGCATCAGTTTAAATAGTAACCCCTCTCTATCCTGTTGCCTGTGCACTGCAAACCCAGCTCTCTGGCAAGTGCATAACCATCAGTTTTGCCTTCTCTTTTGGTAGTCAGTAACTGCTCGTGAGATTGTATCATTCCTGCAGTGATCCAAAAGCTTGCTTAGTTTGAGTTACTCAGAACTCAATCCAGAAGTGGAAAGTCAAATTTAAAACCAATATTACTGGGCTAATATCATTTGGATTTGGGATTTTTTCTACATGTCCTAAATACGAAACAGGCAGGAGTTCTCTGTTGCGCATACTCTGCCAGTAGGAAATAAAATGAGGATTACATATTTGGTGGAGTTAAAAAATCCAGACCTTTGGGTGTCCTCCAGTTCCTGCCAGCAGGAGAAATATGTTTGTTTTAGCATGACATAGAATAGATGTAAACACTTATTTTTAAACCTCCCTGTGTGGCCACCTCATCTGATCAGGATGATGTAAGCCACTGGCTTTCTTCCATAAGTGGTTATGGAGTTAACCTAATATATTTTTTGAGGACAGGGCAAAGATGTATTTTCTTAGGTGATAATATGATTTGTTACCTGGGTATGGAGACAGGAATTGACCATAAACCAAATGCTGTACAGGGCTGATTTACAAGCAGAACTGTGATTACAATTTCTGTTTGTTCCCTGGGCAGTGGTGAGATGTACGTTTACTGAGCATGGTGGCAGCTTGTCAGCAGCCAAAAAATCAGAGAGCAACCAATTCCAAGTTACAGTGCCACTCTTAGCAAAGTTATTTAGGTTTTTTTGGTTTATTTTTGTGGGGTTTTTTTTTTCCTCTCCTGTAAGGGTAGCTGTCTTTCAGTAGGGATGGGCCAGAACAGGAACTGTTGAAACATACCTGTGGAGCAGACCTGATGAAACTGTAATGAAGCAGGGGGCTGTGCTTGCTGTTGGCACTGAGCTACCGTGTGTTTTAATATATTCTGTGAGTACCTTTGCAGGTAATGAGCCTCCAGATCCCTGTGACCTTTGCTTAGAGGCTTTTTGTTTGGGGAAATATTTACTGAGAACAGTAGAAAATGCCACAGTCTAACCTCATATAGGTGTTTAATGTTTTTCCAAGTAATCCCATGTTTCCCGTTGTTCCTTATTAACATGTTCCCTCTTCCATCTCACATTAGCAAATGTTTCCAGTGCAAATGCTTCTAATGAAATCCTCATATACTTCCAGTGAGCATGTTAATAATGCCAAGTAGTCACAAATGGGCTGTAAACTTTTGTGTAAAGTGTAAAAAAAAAAAAAAAAAAAAAACCAAAAAACCAAAAAAAAAAAA
>NDXB01014130.1:46433-95946 GCA_002631895.1 Agapornis roseicollis
AAAAAAAAACAACCCAAAAACCAACAAAACAAACCCAGAACAAAAACAAACAAAAAAAATCCACCCAAAAAACCCCAAAAGTAAACCCAAGCCAAAATACAAAAACCCCTTTTTTCAACCTTATGAAAAATAACTTCATGAATGATAATGAAAGGAAGGATTTTCACCCAGGTGAAATGATCAGCCATATTTCACCTGCTGCTAAAAAAAGTTGATTTGATTTCATTATATGATAGTAGGAAGCAGGGGCTGTAGCTCAGGTAGAGCAACTCTGTTTAAATTTCTTTCCACAGAACTTGAACAAAGACTTTCTGAAGCATAACACAGCTCCAGCTGTGACTCTTCCCCAAGCCCACTCAAAGTCCCATTGAACATGCAGAAGTCTTAGTATCTTCTGGCATAACTCTTGACTGCTTGTTTCTTGTGAGGAAGTTGGTATAAGTTGCTATAAAAGTGAGAAGGATGAGAATGTAATAAATCTCCAGAATGAATTATTTTCCCTTCCCTACTTCCTTCTTCCTCTCTAACCTTTTCCTCCCTATGTTAAGGTCAAGGGACTTTCCAGGAATTTATTGCACAAACAAACAGCTATAAAGCTTTTAAT
This sequence comes from Agapornis roseicollis, assembly GCA_002631895.1. Classification (NCBI taxonomy): domain Eukaryota; kingdom Metazoa; phylum Chordata; class Aves; order Psittaciformes; family Psittacidae; genus Agapornis; species Agapornis roseicollis. Next base: position 47,038 of record NDXB01014130.1, read on the forward strand.
ATTTATAGCATAATCTAGTTTTGTTTTGTTGTCCAAGGTAGCTTCGGCCAGAGCTTTCCAGTAAAAATAGTGCCGCCGGCAAGACAGGGTTTCCAAGCTCTTGATTCACAAAAGAATTCCTCTCTGTTTAGTAAGCTGTTGGCTTAGACTTTGCTTTGAAGCTGCTTAGAGCACCCCAAGCAGTCCTTCACCCTTTAGCTCCAAACACATCAGCTTCTTTTCACTGGGGAGGAAGAAAGAGCTGGTTTTTCTCCTTGCTCTGAATTTTGTAACTCTGAATGCTCAGGCCCTGTTGGAGAGATGGGTGCAGGCCCTTTCCTGTCTGCCCCTCTGTTGTTGTCTGTCCAGTTGCTAGGCAGAGTGGAGAGATGAGAAGGCATGGAGGAACCCAGAGGCTAAAGCAGCAGTCCCTCTCTTCTCTTCCTCCTGCTCAAGAGCTGAGTGACAAGCCTCTGGTTCATCTGTCAACTTTGTAAAGCTTTTGGTTGCAGAAGAGTAATTGTTCAGGTATTTGGAAATAATAAATTCAAAGGCAGGAAGTAAAAATGCTTAAAATTGATTTAATCTAATAGTTTTGCAGTGGAAAAGCTTGCCTGGGATGCTGCTGGTGTGGCTGGGCATTAACCCTTAAAGCAGCAGGCCAATGGTGAGCTCCACAGCTCTCTCTGCTGTCATGCAGGGGCTGCTCTGTGGCTTTTCTTCAGGGGTGGGCTGGACTTTTAATAACAGCATCTGCATGGTCTGCTTCTTTCTGCCCTGTAGTCGGGTAGGGGATTTCCTTCCTCCCCCAGTGTGGCATTTTCCTGAGCTGCGAACCAGGGGAGGCTTTCTCACTTCACCAAGAGAACAGAGAGGCTGGTGGGGGGATGGTGGATCGTATACCTGGTCCACATCAGCCATGTGGTGTCCTGTGGTGAGTACCCTGAACTTGGTTGTGGATGACTTACGGTCCCAATAAGCTGTAGGTCAGAACTGGGTTATGAGTATACATGAGTAGCAAATGAATGTGGGACTAGAGAACTAAACACCAAAGTAAAAGGCTAATGTGATAAGATATACAAGTTGTTTTTTAATTAACAAAGTTTCTTCTCCTGTGGAAGTGTGGGAACAGTTTGCAGGGATGATGGGTCCCACAGCATAGTGTTAACACAGAGGTAATGTGAAGGAGCCATTATTCAAAAAACCAAAAAAGTTTAGCAGTGTATAAGCTCCTTGTAGGGCACGGTCATGATTCATTCACCTAGTGCTGTGCAAAAAGGCCTTCATTGATGCTAAGTGGGCAAGTTAAGTAAGCTGGGATTGTTGGGGAGAGACTGTAAAGTGAAGCACTGAGGCAGACACCTGGGGTGCTCATGCATGGGTGGGCCTTACCACAAAAAATGCAACTACTGACTGGAGTTTGCTGTTGCACTGGGGATAGGTATGGTCTGTGTGTGGGGAATAAGGCCTCTTTCAGCAGGATGTGGAAGAGGCTCAGGTTTCAGTATCATGACTCACTTTCCCAGCAGTTGACCAAAGAGGAGCAGCGTGATGGGAAGCCCTGATGAGAACTACTTCCATTGCTATCATAATGGGAATGAAAAAATACATCACCAGAAATCTGAAGCTCAGAAAAAACAAGTGACAACCTCCCCATCCCACCCACCCCCGGGTATCTGGAGCATGTGACATCTGCAGCTCACCCTCCAAATGTGGACTTCTGTCATCTAGTTTCCAATGGAGTATTTGACATGTTTTCAAGACACAGATTTCAGGCACCCTCTGGTCTCACACAGTGCTTGTGGCTCACACAGCTGGGTGTGATTGGAGTGAGTGGATTAGTCTGGCAGTGTTGACTCGGGCAGGGGCTGCAAGGTGAGAATTGCACCAGCCTGATTAGCTTGATATTAGCATTTTTGGTAGGATATACGTAACATCTTAAAATAAAGTGCATGTCAGTTATAAGAACACAAAAATAAATAAAAGGCATTAGTGGAAGAAGACATGCTGTCAGAGCATGGTTCTCTGGTTATTTTTCAGTATTCATGTAGTTTACAGCCCTAACACAAGATCCCAGGTAGTGTCTTAATGGAAAGGGGCACACTAGGTGACCCCAAAGGCTTCCTTCTGTTGGTCAAAGCACCAGGTTAAGCAATGTATCTGTTATTTTTATCTAGGTCTTCAGTGACTTCCCATGATGACCAGTCCATTCAGTTTGTTGCCACCTTCTCCCTTTTCTAAAGTGGGCTGGCCTGTGGTGGCATAGGTGCTGCTTAACTATGTGAGCAGCAACTGTGTGTTCCTCTAGACAGGTCCAGTTTGGCTGCCCTTGCTGAGCACCTTGGGCAGTTATTGTGTTGACATGTTTGTGTGCCTCCAAAAGGCACTGTTGTGTTCCACATGCTTGTGTTGCTTTTATACTCCAGGATAAATGAGCATTTCTGCTGAGTAAACCAGGCTCTTCCGACAAGAGATTCCACCCAAGGCAGCAACAGGCTTGATGCTTCTTCTTACTTTTTGTGTCAAATCTGTTTGGCTTATTAGAGCCATTTCTGGTTTACAGCTGCAGGGTGAAGAGGATTTGAGTGAACACTTGAACAAATGGGAAATAGACAAAGAAATTAGAGAAGTAAAATCAGGCACTATTTCTATAAAATGTGAGCAGTAAACTGGCCTGTATTTTGCACTATTACATCTTTTCTATCCCTACTCCTTCCAGCCCCACAGCCCACTGTCTGGAAACTGTTAATATTATTATCCTATGAATTTCTAAACAATGAGACTATCTCGAGCTTTCAAAATGTAGCTGCTGGTAACTTTGTGGGACATTTACAATCAAGCTGCTGCTTGTCACACTGTTTTATCTGAGAGAGCAGACTAACATCTGGCTTTTCTGCTCCTTTGTAGCCCTCCCACTCTAAAACCAATGCACATCACATGAGGTGGCCTCCAAATTTATGAATTTGTCGCTAGATCCTCTTTTCACTGCCCTGTTTGGTGTAGTTTTTGAGAACAGTAAAATATGGACTTTTAAGGGCTGGGGATACTGCAGTATATAAGCATAGGTAGATGTAATTATTCATTGGTTTGAGAACTAGAGCTGTTGTAAGGTAATGGGTACGCTGCTGCATTTTAGATGTAAAGTCGTTCTTCAAACAGAAATTGTGCTGCTATGTACATAGACTGTTAATGACACTTTTGATTCAGAAATGTACAAAGAACCATTTATGCGCAACTTCAGCAAAGTTCACGTGGAAAAGCTGAATCATCCAAGCCATCTGAATGATGCACACTATTCGGTGGTTGTTTTCTTCAGCAGGCAGCTGGTGATCTCTCTTCCTGTATTTGGAGGGAGGGGGAAGAAAAGGAAGGTGGGAAGGAGGCTCCATGGGGGCGCAGCCCTCTTGGTTCATATGTGCAAACTTTACAATTTCCCTGAGAGATCTCTAAATCTGTGGTAAGTTAAACTATATTCAGAAGATCGAAGAGGCAATACATGCTACAACTAGGTTATAAAGTGATTTTATTTTAAAATAATAGTGCTTTATGCAATTTTCAGGCATGATTTGCTTAATATACTTTATATTTCAAGCTGTGCTTCATGGGAAGGACGTGAGAGTTGTGCTAGGGCTGGGGACACTTTAGACTGGATGGCTGCTCCCCTCTCAAAATCAAGAGGTAAACTGTGAGATTTGGTGCCTCTCAGCCACTAGCCAGAAAATGGTAACTCAGCTTATCTCCTGTGCTGCTGATGTTGTAAACTTAATTGCTTATGAACATATGCTCAGTAGTAGTGAAGGGCTGTTTAATGCTAGAAAAAATCCCAGCTATGGAGTAGGACACACAGGTAATAGGGTTGGGTGGGAGTGGTGGTTTTGTGAACATCCCCCCAACCCCTTCTCTGCTGCTACATCACCTTCAGTTTTCCACATGTAGGATGTACGTAGTTTCTTGTGGGATTTTCTGCTTAAGTTAACATTGGCAAACAGGCTAGCCGTTTCTTTATGCTTTATCCTTTTATTACAGTCTCTTATCTATTTAGATCATGAGGTCTTTTGTAGCAAGCGGTATCTCACAGTTGTAACTTCCTGAGTATGCTGGGTTGGTGATTCAATTGGTCTCTAGGCATTTTAGTACTCAATAGTAATAATACTGTTCAAAAGGCCTAACGAGCAGCAGAATGGAAAAAAACAACACAAAGAAGCTTTACTCAGAGATATTCTTGTTTTGATTTTTGTTTTCTTTTCTATCTCAAAGCTGAAGAGGGACACAACCAGCAGGCATTCACTTCTTTTGAGTCCATACCTAACTGTGACTGTGTTAGTATGAATAATAATCTGCCTAGGAAATGATGTTAAACTGCTGGTATTTTTAATCAACACAGAACAGAGAAAAGGGTCAGGGCTCTTGTTCCCAGCAGGTGCTTCAAGAGAGATTCTCAATTACTGTGAACTATAGGAGCACTTCTATTCCTTTTGGTGACTGTCATTTAAGGGTTGGCAGTGCCACATAACCTGAAGTACTTGCTCCAGCAGATAGTGCTAGTGAGGGGGCAACAGTGCCCTTAGAGGGCTCTTTGCTTAGAAAACATTGGCTTTTGAGAAAATACTAAATAAAATGATGTTGTGTAGTCTTAAGAGGTGACTGAATTGGTGTAATAAGAACCAACATGATAAAGACATATATAAAAATTTTATAGGGCAGATTTTTATAGGACAAGAGATAATAGTCTTAAATTACAGCATGGAGCTTGAAGTTGGATAGAAAAACCTAATGTCAAGGAGAGGTAAGCACTGGTTTAGGCTGCTGAAGGGTCCTGTGGAACTTTCGTTGCTTGATGTGTTTAAGAACAGGTTAGGCAGCCTCTGTCAGGAACGGCCCAAGTATGATTGATCCTGCAGGGAGGGGCAGATTTAATGATCTCTTGATGTCTCTTTCCAACCTTATGAATCTGCAGAGATGTGAGTAGGCTGTATATAATTACATTCTGGTATAGGTAATCAAGCACTTGTAGGTCTTTCTGGATAAAAGCCACCGTATACACTCCAAATCATTACAACTATAGTGCTGTTTTAAGGTTTAAAGGAGCCTGAAGCAATCAAGTGAATGCATAAGAAGATTCAGTTCAGTGGCACAGGAAGAATGGACAGGGAGCAGTAACATATGAAATCAGGTATTTTGCAGTTTTGTAGTTACCTAGAATAAAATTGTCATCTTCTGTGATTTCCATTGTCATTCCTTCAGCTGAGGCACTTGCAGAACACTGGATGAACATGGCTGTTTTGAAGAACTACGGTGTTTTTTCCCCTCAACAAGAGGGAAGTATTAGGGATTGTACTATACTTCTGAGTCTTCAAGGGAAAGCCTATTGATAGCACTAAAAAACACTTTAGTCTTTGAAAACCCAAACAACAGATCTACAATTTCTACTCTTTCGTATTGCTTCATCTGGTATGATAGATTTGAAAGACCTTTGCCCTCCCCTACCAACCTTTCCTATTGTAATCTTTAATTTTTAAAAAGGAAAATAAGTTGCAGGCAGGCAGGGTAGCTCAGTGTTAATGGAAGTAGCTTGGTTTTTGCTAAAACAAGCTGTGAAGCTAAAGAGAGCTCACCCTCATCTTCTTTCAACCAGTGGGTGGCCCAGGAATAAGAGCTTTGTGTGGAGACACAGTGATGGTATTACAGTGAGAAATTAATTTTGAGTGCAGTGCAACTTATCAGTGGCCAGAGAATCCAGAAAGCAACACCAGATGCCCTGAATATTTTGGCATTCAAGTGTCTGTAGAAAACTCCAAAGAAGAGGAAGTGAAAGAGCAGTGGCAAGTCTCTTGCAAGCAATTTTAGAGATGCAGGACTTCATTTGCACATGAGTACAACAGCCCTCTTCAGCAAGAAGCATGGAGGGATGTGGGATAGACATTTTTTTCTACAAGTCAAAGAACTGAACCATCTGCGTTTCTCTATCATCACTGAACACTGTCTGGTCTCTCCCTCTTCTATGGACTATTCATTCTTTCTGTAAGTAACACATATACTTCTTCAGGCCTGTCACTGTTACCCTCACTGAGATTCATTGCATGTGCAAAGGCAATAGCTATTTTAGGAAACAGTAGCCAAGTCTGTGCATTAGATTCCAGGTTATGTTCTTGGGCAAGTTTTCAGATAATCCATTTGTATTCAGTTAAAGTGCTTTGAAGATGTAAAGTGCTATGTTACTGATAAAGACTAGTTAGTCATGCAAATAACTTGAAATATTTTAATTAGGGCCATTTCAACATGACTTGTACTGTGAAAGAGAGCTTATGAAAACATGTTTAATAAATAATTTATTAGTGGGAACAACTGTGGTTAAGGGCATTTGTTTTAATTTTTTGGGAGGGGGCAATAATACACATAACAAAGTAGGAATGCAAGAGAATAACAATCTGATAAGCTAAAAAACTAGCTAGTAACCTCTGTTTTTAATAGCATGTAGAAAGCTACAAGTGAGATACTTGTGCCTCTTCATCTCTGTTTGAGCCACAGTACAACTCCTGCTAGGTTGGCAATACTCTGCTATGTACTGTTTGAAATGTGTCAGCTTTGCCAGGTGGTTGCTGTTTGAGACTACCTACATGTCCTATGGAGTTATAATAGTTTTGTTCCAGGATTTACCATTACTCTTCTGCCAAAACCCTTCTTTCCTACATCCTGACTTGGAATAACAGCAAGTGGCTGGAGCATTTGCCATGAGGCCTTCTGGTGTTATGCAGGAGGTGTGTGTCAGATGTGGCTAGGTTATATCTACTCCATACTCTTGTATGTGTGTACAACTATGTGTAAGGTGAATAGAAATGGAGGGTGAGAATCAAGGTATCATGTTATGCTGTACATATTCAGGAAGGCTTTGGAGATAGAGGCAGATCTTGAATGAAGTTGCATCCTACACTTTTGCTTCCCTTGGAAAGCAGGGTCAGGTACTTCTGTGATGGGGATTGGAGCAGAATATAAGACTATTGTTATTAATATGAGTATGTTTATCACTTCTGACAATATACATGGGCAATGGAAGTGATGAGTGTCTATTGGACTATGGGAATACATTCATGAAATGATTCCTTGTGTTTTTGTTTTTAGTGCCAGGACTTGTTTATAGTAGAGTGCATCAGAATCTAATTAACTTCCAATTAAAAATCAGGAGAAGCAACAGTTTACCTCATGGGAAACACCATGTAGTGTGGCTCAATTTAGCATCTGTCAGTCAGTCATATCACCCGCAGTCTATTTAATTTATGAATAAAAGGCAAAGGCTTAATGTAAAGTGAATCTTCCAGTCTGGCTTCCTAGTTTCAGTGGAATTTGCCTGAGCTTTGTATGAGCATTTATATGTGTGTATGTCTGTGGGTATGCACATATATACACCCATGTATTTTTGAATTCTGCCCAAAGTTAAACTACTTGTCTAAAGTATGTATCGGAGACAGAATGGCAGGACTTGTTCTCTGTCTTTCAGAGCTGCTCTTACACCTTTGCTGCACCCTTTCCAAAGAGTTTAGGCTTACAATCTACAGTTGAGACACTGTACTGTGGCAATATTGCCACATTTCCCTGTCACTACAGTAAGTTCCCTTACTGAAAAACATGGTAAACTTCGGCTCAAGTGAAAGCTTTAATGATGTAACTCGTATAACTTTATGCCTGTATGAGAGGTATATTTCTATTTCCTTCTTCTTTTTTTTTATTTAAACTGAGACTATACAATAATAAATCATATCTATTGAGTAGGTATGTAAACATTTTTATGGCTGTCTACACGAAGTTCAGTGCAAAACATCTTGTTAATCATTGCTATTCTTTTTTCTAACATAAGGGTGCAGCTGCCTCTGCCTTTAAAAAGAGGTCAAATTGACATTTAGAGTTGTGCTTTGAGAAAACTGCTATGACTCTGTGACCTTTGTAAAATTGGTGTCCTCTGCCTTTTAATCGGGGACTTTCGCTTGAAAGAATTTACAACAGATTTTCCTCTCAGTCCTTCACACTTAGATCCTGGTTTCATTCCAGATTGTAGAAACAAGATTTGTAATTGCCTTATTTACAAAGTAGGGTTTCCCTCTCCCCTTGTTTGCTTAACGTGACAGATTGTAGACTATCAGGAGTCACTTGACCTCTTTTAAAAAACGGTTTTCTTTTTTCAGTGCTTTTGTCTTAAAGATCCATCTATTCTCTTGAGAAACACTCATCAGAATTAATAGGAAAAAGTGTGTTATTCTGGATTAAATTTGCTATACCAGAGACTACATCAAAATGTGAGTTTACCATAATGGCAGAAACTAGGTTAAAGTCATGCTTAGTTTTAGTAGCAGAGAATTTGTCTGAAAATTGTTATTTTATTTCTCCTGCGAATTTGCAGATTTGGATAAAATTTGTGTAAAACAAGTGGTTTGAATTTCTAAGCTTAAAATTATTCAAACATGGTAAATGTTTCAGGGAACAAATTTCTTACCCTAAATGCTTTCTGGCTTAAGTCTGTGGGTTATTTATTTTTACCTTCAGACTCTGCCTCTTCAATATCTGACTGATACTAGGAACCTGAAGCAGAGATGGGAGGGTCACACAGCACAGGAAGACTTGTGCATTCAGGACATGCTCAAGCCTTTCTCATCTAAACATGCATTTCTGCCTCTTTTCTGTCCAGAACAGCCCCTCTTCAGTACCTTCTTCTTCCCAGTGACCCTACCAGCAGGTCCTGGGCCCTGGTACTGATCACATGGTCTGTCTAAGAAAAGTATTTCTCTTGGATTCAATGCTTTTTGATGCTTGCCTGCTGGAGCCTCTTCACTCTGCTCCCTTCAGAGGACATTAGAGGACAGGAGGGGATTAGAGGTACAGCTGGAGAGATCTACAACCTGCAATACCTTGTGTTGGTAACCCTGGCAGACCCTACATCAGTCTGCTGGTCTTGGCCAAGATGGGAGCTTCTGTGTGAGTGTGTAGATTGTGACTACCACAGTATAATCACAGCATATTCTCATATCACTTTTTCTAGATTTATTTCAAATGGGTCCATGCAAAAGACCAGCATTCATCTGGAATTTCTGAAATGTTTTGTTGCTGTATTTAACATTTTTTCCAAGTATCACCATGTAAGCTGATGACCCTCACAGTCTGGTTGGGCAATCAGGCTTTTATCTTTATGACAAGCAGTAACAGGCCAGCTAGCTGGGCTACTGAGGAATTGCTCAGTGGTAGCTAGCACTAGAAGCCCTCCTTCTTTGTTTTCTCTCTGATTGCAAAGACATTGTGAATTGTACAAATTGACTTGGTTGTTAACAGTGTGACAAGCAGCTTGTGTGTAATGGCCTAGTGTACAAGTCCTTCAGGAGTTGTTTTCCTCCCATGTTTTCCTATTTATTATTTGTGGCATTTGGTTGCCTGGCTGAGCTGTGTGGGCCTTTGTTCCTTGACAAACTTTTGCAGTGGAAGAAAGATGATTTGCTGTTCTTTGTGGATGAATGTGGGTATTCATGCAAAACACAGACTGCCCAGTCATGCTTATAAATAAAAATCCATTCAAGATGATGGTGAGAAAGGAACATACGTAAGTTAAATAGATCATCTTCTGTAAATCCAGATAATAGTGAGGTCTGTAGAATCTCTTTAATTTAGGCCCTGATCCTGTAAGCATATATTGGCCTGTGAATACATTTATGTAGCACTGTTGACATTTAGAGGACTGCTCAAGTTTATAAGGTTAGTTCTAAGGCTATGGAATACCCAGAGTAATTTTGTTAAATCTCACCTATTTTGAAGTGTTCCTGTCTTCAGGCTGTTGTCATATGTATTTTGTATTTCATAATCAGGAGAAAGCTATCCCAGGGGTGAAGAGGTGTTAGCTGGGAACTTGCAAGTTGTGAGCACAGGTCCCAGAGCTGCTGCAGCCTGCCTGTCATCTTGTGTCTCAGCAGTAGGAAAAGGAGCAGCCTCCCAGTATCTGAAGGAGGCCTATAGGGATGCTGGGGAGGGACTCTTCATTAGGGACTGTAGTGACAGGACAAGGGGTAATGGGTTCAAACTTAAACAGGGGAGGTTTAGATTGGATATAAGGAAGAAATTCTTTCCTGTTAGGGTGGTGAGGCACTGGAATGGGTTGCCCAGGGAGGTTGTGAGTGCTCCATCCCTGTCAGTGTTCAAGGCCAGGTTGAATGAAGCCTTGGGGGGCATGGTTTAGTGTGAGGTGTCCCTGCTTGTGGCAAGGGGGTTGGAACTAGATGATCTTAAGGTCCTTTCCAACCCTAACTATTCTATGATTCTATGATTGTAGAGAAAGTAATGATTAACTGTCATGTTACAAAGTCTTGTAAAAATGAATACTTTCAAAACTACAAGTCCATCAAGAATTAGCCACGGCTCTATATATCTAACTTGGGGTTAAACTTTTCTTATAAGTGCCTTTGGATGTGCCTTCAGGAAGCAGATAGAATGATTTGTTTAGCCACATCCACAGGCTAAAATAACCATAGAAAAAGGACTTTGGAGCTAAAACTTGTTTAAAACCACTCTAGTAGAAAAGATGGAATTCATTAGATTTTTTTTTTTTTTTTTTTAGAAAATAGATTTTAAATATTTTTGTGTTAAATATGATGACAATACGTGTTGACAGTCATTTATAACTATACTCCTTTTTGACACATTGAAGATTTGTAAGCTTCTAAGTTCAGCAGATGCTGAGCAGGAGAATGATGCTCATCCCTGCATTGTGGTTGAACTGACAGAAATGTGAAAGCCCAGATGTCCCTTTAGGGGCTAGTCTCATGTTTTATCATATGCATATGTATTATTAAAACTCACTTTTGAATTGATTCCATCCCAGTGAAAATAATGTATAGCTGAGCTGTAATGGAAACCTGGATACAATGACTAATAAGAGAAGAACTTGAAGGGATAGAATGAGAACAGGAAGTCTAATCTTCAGCTTTTCTATATATAGAAAACACCTCAAGGGTAAGTACATGCTGTTTTGTATAAATACATTTAAAATGTGTTTTGTAGGCACATATTTTCAATGTGTTGTCATGATTGAAAACACATGCAGACTTTGAAAAATTATGTGAAGCATGCCCTTGCTCATGCACATAAGTAAAAGCTATGCACAGTGTATGCGTGTGTAAATATTTAGCTGGAGGATCAGCCACATGAGAACTCCTGCAGAACCATCCCCAAGTAAGGAAGCCACAAATTATAGGTCTGAAATTTACCACACTGGCATGTCTACATAAATAAAACCAACTGGAAAGACAGGAGGGAGGGAAAATGCATTTACAAATAGTATTAGGTCAGGGAAGAGGAAAAATGCTAAACTTTTTCTCGGTTCTAATCAGAAGGCAGGAAGATTATTACAGGCAGGAGCTTGCAGACTTCAACTAAACAACTTCCTGGCTCTGAGTTTGAGTCTTGATTTTTATTTACGTGCATGTATACAGTCAGGGCTTTACATGTAACCATTATTTAGAGACCAAGAAGGGGGCATGGTTATATTTGTTTTTTCCCTTTCCAGGAACACTGCCATTATCTTACTCCCTCTTTATCTTTGCCAAGTCTTTGGGATGGGATGATGTCATCTTCTTTATCTACCTAGTATCTACCATGATGAGGCCTTGATCCTGACCAAAGATGTTGGCTGTTTCATGAATGTTGAATTGGGGAGCAGCCATAGGAAACTTGAATTTCTATTGCAGATGGCAACACTTCAGCTAGAGTAAATACAATTGATACTTATAAAATCACACATACAACTGCTAGTTGTCACAAGGCATTGGTACGTCAGCCCTTTTCCAGTCCTCCTACCCTTAGCCTATGCCAGAGCAAGCTCCCAGAGCTTCTCTCCAATCTCAGATCTCACACTTGCAACTCAGCTGAGCCTGACTGCTGGAGGCTTGGGAAAAGTAGCTGCCTGGAACAATTGGTTGCTTCTTGGGTGCAGGTGTTGCTGTAGCTGGAGCGAGGACAGAAGGTAAAATAAAATCCTTTGAACTGGAGAGTATGAAAAGGGGATGTTGCTAAGTCTGAAGAGAGGAAGCAAAGTAACTGTGTGTGTTTGTCTGGAATTGTCTCTTCCTTCTGTCTCTCTGAAGAGAATCACTGAGCAGAGGTGTAATTGTCTCTGATGCAGAGCATTAACCTATCTCCCATTTGGGTCTGGGAGGTGTGTAGCATGTGTAGTATGATTGGTAAGGGCGTAGCAATGACTACTGCTCTTCTTCATGCAGGCTTCTTTGGACTTTGTCCATGTCCTCTGCTTCACCATCTCAGAAGATGTAAGGGAAGAGAAGAAGGGAAAACGTTATGTAAGTTGAGGAAACTCTCTTATTATCTACCAATGACTGAAACTTAAATGGAGGAGGTGGGTAAAAGAAGTTTTTACTCGAGACTGAGTGTTGTGAAACTAGAATTGAACAAAAGGTTCAGCTCTGTCATCTGGCTTCTCTGAAAAGGGAATATGAGGAGTTTACTCTGTAAGTGCTTGGAAGCTTGAGGCTAGGTGTAGGGAACTCCTTTTCTGCAGAGGGGTCACTAGGTGTAGAAAGTTTAGCTCTATCCTTAGGCTCTGCTCACTTAGGAGATCATAAGTGGACATTGCATATAACCCTAAGGAAAATGATTGTCAAGAATGTGTTTGTGTTAATGTTATGCGACAGCTCTGGGAAACTGGAGCACTGGTTTAATTTTCCTGGATTAGAATGCACACTGTCTCTTTACTGGACAAGGCGGAAGAAAATGGTTTGATCTGTGGTACAGAAAAGTTGTGTAAAGAGAGGCTCAAGGTGTGTGGTTTGTGATGTTCCCATTGCCTGCTCCATTGTATGTGTATAAAACATGGTCTCTTTGGGGATATGTGTACTGTTGTGAACTTATGCAGCAGATAGTTGAGTAGAGACCAACAGGAGGGGGAGTCTCTTTTGTGTTGCTATAAAAGCTGTTATCTTCCATGAATTTGGGTAGTCAGATTTATATATGGCACTTTCAGAATACCTTCCTATGTATTTCCCAATAGTTTATCATCTGTGTATGATGTTTCTGTTGGATTTCCCTATATGTGATAAGGCAGGGAGAGGAAAGGGCACTTAAATGCTTAACCTTACTGCCATTCATGAGATTAAAAATTGGTTCTAACTAGTGCTTTCTTAAATATCTCGTGTAACTGTAATCTCTAGCATTATACAGAACTGAATGCTGTTCCAGCATAATCAGTTTCTACTGTGCATTGGTTAAATAGAGTTGTGCACGGAAAACTAGGTGTCTTATTAGGCACCAAATTTAAGCAAAGTTAGGCTGTAGAGAAGTCTTGAAGTGCTGCAATTGAGTGTTGCTGGCAGACAGCCTAAGGGGTGGGATAGAAAGTCTTTTGTAACTATGCTGCTGTACAAACATATGCTTAATATGTGCATGCAGACATACTACTTATTAAACAAGTAGCTTTGCACATCAGGAAAGGCAAGTGGCAGTTCTGCATATGGCTGGAGCATTGTGCTGCTTCTTAGCAGAGCTCAGCCTCTGTCCACTGCTGCAAGGTGTCACCAGCTCCTGTCCTCTCCTGCCAGATGCAGCCCCAGAGTATGGTAACAGCAGCAGCATCCTGCTGCCTACCTCTGGCTCCCTGCATATGTGCTGGTGCTGCAGGAGGAGTAGTGCTCGAAGTCCTGGCTTTGGGGTGAAATTGCTATTGTTGTTTTTATAATCATTGCTAGTCTTCCAACTCAGGATTTCTGAGACAGTGAACATCAGCACCTAATCTATAAAGATTTTTTTTCAAAGGCTGGACAGAAGTTCTCACCTACAAAGATTATTTGGTAGGAAACACTTATCAAGAAGAAAGAAAACATCCTGGATAAAATTTTAATTCCAGATGTCAGTGGTTAGGGGGAATGTCAAAGAAAGTGTGGCATCTCTCAACTTTATTAGCTTAAAGTGTAGGAAACAGTGAATTCAAATTCAGCATCAATCTGGTATTTAAGAAACCAAGTAGAAGTGGACAGAATTGATACAAGAGTGTGTAAAATAAGAGAAGCAGCTAAAAGGAGAAGTTGTTTGAAGTAGCATCAAGACTGTTTAAATATGCCATTATTAGAACCTAAGAGTAAATATTTATTATTCATCAAGGAAGGTTTAAAAAGTACTAGTAATAAAATGAAAAAGGTAATACAGAAAACAACAAATTACAAGAGTCTAATAGAAATAAAAAGATTTTTTTATTTCTTTTTCCCTTTTCCCAGAAGCTGAAAGTCATCAAATAGAGTAAAATGAAAAAGAATGTAAGTTCTGGTAAATAAAGGTCTTAGTCATTTTTTGTGCTAAAGTAGTTTAAAAAATGGACTGAGGAGTGGGACAACAAAATCTTTTCAAATCGTTAGAAGCAGAAACCAAATAAAGGTTTTGATACTGAGTTGCAAAAGATGTGGGAAGAGATGATAAGACTATAAGAAACAGTGCTAAATGAGCCCTTCTACTAAATGTTTTTAGAGGAGAAGCTTTTTGTGTGGATGAAATCTAAGGAACTGTCTCAAACTGAACTACTACAATAACATCTTTAAAAATGAAAAAATGAAAAAGGCTGATAGATCATAAGGACTTGGCAGTGTTCATGGAGAATTCTAAAACAACTGGGAAATGCTAAATTATATACTATGGCATGTAATTTATTAGCCTAATTAGTTACAGGGTAGCAAAGAATAGAAAGTGGCAAATTAATAACCAGGTGGATTCACACATATCAAGGGAGAGTACTACCATTTTTTGAGGCAGGGGGTTGGGGTGGTGTAAAGACAACATTCTTCACAAACCCAGGGTTTTTTGGATTTGTGGGCCAACCTGAACTAAAGGTGTGTCCCTTTGATAGAGGATGGTGACACAGGCAGGTTAACTCAGATCAGGAGTGCACTTCTGAAGCAAATCCAATTGCCCCTGCTTACCTTGTTGTAGTTCACACAGTAGACTGATCTTGCATTATACAAAATGAGCAGCCTTTGAATAAAATTAAACAAGATGTACTCTAGAAGAGCACTACTAATCAGTCTGAGACAAGACTACCAATATGCATTTGCAATACTCGCGTGCATGTCAGAGCCTTGGCACCACCTATAATGCTCTACATATTTGTTGTTGTTGGCCTACTGAACTGGTTGCCCATGTGCACATCAGTGCAGTGGAGTTGCATTTCCAGACATCTTTTCTCAGGGCTGTTGCCAAAGGCTTGTGACAGCTAATGAGCTACAGGTCTTTTGTGGGTTAAGAGCTAATTAAAGGATGGGAAGTGAAGGTCAGAAATGAGGTACAGAAAAGTGTTGCAAGAGTTTCAGTACGTTTGGGCTCCTCAGCTTGAAAAAGGATAGCAAGATAATGTTATAAAGGTCTGCCAGTTATGACTGGAATAGAAATGGTTGCAGGGCAGTACTGGATACCCACTTTCTCACAGGAAAACTAATATGTACCATTTACTAAACCAAATGGAAAGAGAGAAGCAATGACAACAAATGAAAAAGAAAAAACAACCAAAAAAACCAACCGAACAAAATAATCCCACCAAACCTGACATAAAATCTAAGCAAAAAGGAAACTACGTTTTCACACGCTGTACAGTTAATTTGTGTGAGTTATTGTGGATTTCATTTTGCTGAATGTATAAATGGGTTCAAAAGC
This sequence comes from Agapornis roseicollis, assembly GCA_002631895.1. NCBI lineage: Eukaryota > Metazoa > Chordata > Aves > Psittaciformes > Psittacidae > Agapornis > Agapornis roseicollis. Next base: position 62,692 of record NDXB01014130.1, read on the forward strand.
AAGGAGAAAAGTTTGTGGAAGGGGAGGCTGTTGAGAGCTATTGTCTACAACAAAGCTGTGCAAATCTTCCTGCAGGATGTGCCCAGATTGCGGAATTGCAGACGGGCTCCTCACTTGACACAGCCTCTGTTCCTGTGCTCTCTTTTTTATCTGTTGTTGGCTGCTGTTGGAGGCAAGGTTTCGGATTATTTTTACTCTGACCCAGTTCAGAGATTTGAATAAAAATTCTGCTTTTATTTCCTCTCAGAATCTTGCATGTAGGTAATTCAGAAAAAATAGTAGTCTTGCTGTATATCCAGCTGTGGAGGTGCTTTGCTCATACTGTCTCTGTGTCAGCCTCAGGCGTGAGTTTGCCCTGGCCATTTGAGCCAAAGCTCAGTGGTCACAAGAAGGTGACTTGTGGAGCATGGGCCAGATGGAGAGATGCTTTGCCAAGACCAAGACAACCAAGAACACCCACAGGATACCTTGATGGTTTCTTACTATGGAGAACACCAGGGATGTTAACAGCTGTTGTAGCAGGCTACACCACAGGAAGGGAGCTATATTTAAAGTAATGAAGCTGGGGAAAACATGTACACCTCCTGAGAGAACTGAAATAGGAAGACCCGGTGGATGAATGTCCTGTCCAGGGGGCTATGGAGAACTCCTCAAAAGATAAGGTGCTCTTCTAAGTTTCAAATATCCCTTGAACTCTTCGGAAAAGAACTGGTGCAGGCTCTTTGGAGAAAAGGTGTGTGGCAAAGCAGGAATCTGTACCTTTGGCTTGTCTAATCACATATTTTCTTTTGCCTTCTCACTTCCCCTTTTTCACTCTTTCTGTAACCATTCACCCTTGTTCCTCTTCATCTCTTTATTGAATAGACAAGGAACTGCTGGAACTAAAAATAAATATGCAAGGTTGAAGTTTTTTGTTGAAATGCTGATATGCCCAAAGCCTTGCATGATGAGTTGTTTGGGTCTCAGCACCTGTTTATAGTGGTGGAACACTCTGTAGGAGTAGCGGTGGAGTGGAGGAGCTGAGTCCTGCCTGAAGTGCCAGAGGATGTTGTGTTGCAATGCCACTGAATCACACTGGCCGCAGGAGTCAAGAGCAGCAGAAGGGGTCTTTATCTGATTTGTTTCCAATGACTTGGACCTTGCAGCTTTCAGGGGAGCTCGCTGCTTTTGGTTTCAGTATAAGAGGAAAATAAATTTCTGATCATAGTGATGAACTTAAATATTATTGACAATACCATAGATAGCATTGTCCTATTAATCAAGAAATATTTGGAAAGCTCCCTTATGATAATGCAGAAACCTATGGAATATCCTCAGAATTGTTATCAATAGCAATGTAAAAGTGTTGGTAGAGGTGTCACACAAATTCTTAGGGCTTTGTTTAATCATGGTACAATCTAAACATTTTCACATTCCTTATCTATACAAGGGGCTTAACATTGAGCTGTCTTCAATAAGATGTTTGGGGATGTCCAGACTTAAGTCTTTACCAAGGTGAAGTGCCCTGTTGAGGCACATGCAAACCTAGGAGAAAAATACCTTGTTAAAAAAGGAATGGTGAGTCCCAGTTACACTACTTACAACCTACTGTGTAGGTTTTGGTATAGGAGCCTATTCAAAATAGAGAGATTTTTAACCACTAGACCACAATGACTCAAACATTTACTGAGATGTATAGCAAAATGTTTTTAGCCCCTTCTCTCACCTTATTATAATAGACTGTTGATGATGAAAAATGTAAATAAGCTGGGGGAGTGGAAGAAGTGTAAAAGTCATAGCTGAGCAGAAAGTGACTGGAGAGTATCCTTCACCCTCCTCATCCTGGCAAGTTTGTTACTGAACCAGTGACAACTGCTGTGGGGGAGGAAAAGAGGAAGTAGCAATCGCAGATGATTTGCAACCTCAGCAGAAAATACCGATGAGGAATCACAGACATGCAGCTGAGGTGGGTGCTCTTCCCGGTGAACATGTCAGCATTGCTGCATAACCCCCTTTGTTCCTCAGAGGTGTGAGAGCTCAGCAGTGAGTTTCCCTCAGCCCAAGGATGCAGGCAAAGCAAATAAGCCAGGAGGGAATTTGATTTGGGGGAACTCAGTTAATCCAAATGAATACAGATGATGAGTATGTACCTAATAATAGTATAATTTGAAAAGCCATTATTTGATAAACATATGTAAAAATAAAAAGACCGCAGTATCAGACTTTTCTTACCAATATTTGAAATTGACTTTTTGAAAGTTAATGGTTCTGAAGGCTCTGCATTTCGGATGGCTGCGTCATTACAGTATTTGAATTTAAATGCAGCTCATGTAACTCTAAAGTACTACTGAATTCAATGCACTGTCAGTGACTTACATGCAAGGTGATTAAAGCTTATTGATGAAATGCTGATGAATTGTTTAATTTGATGACACAAGTCAATGACTGCATCAGCTTTTTAACTGTTTATCTTACAGCTGGGATGGCATATCCCTTTTTGGGTTCTTTACAAGTAACTAGATGGGCTAGCCTTAGGAAACTTAGAGTTAAGGTTTTGCAAAAAATGACTTTGAAGCAAAGAATGGGATTTAGGACTCTGTATGGATGTTAAATGTCTTGATTAGTATAGTGCTGCAGTAAAACCAGTGACTAATGTTTAACTTTGACAACTGTTTGTTTTCAAAGTGTTTAAGCATTTTTCTTGTCACTTTAAAGTTGTTCTGATTTTCTTTTCTGATAACGTTGTCATTATGAAGATAGCTAATATACTGCCCCCCTGTGAAACAGTTAATCTGTAGAACTCCAAACGTTTTAAAGGTATTAGCAAAGTAATTAGCAAATTTTTATAATGTTCCTCCAGTGTATGTAATTACTACGTACCATGTTTTAAAGTGTGGAAGTAAAGCTGTGGAAGTGGTTGGTTCAAAGTCAAGTGATAAGTCAGTACCAGTCTGGGCTGAAGCCTCTGAGTGCTTGTTTCTCTACTTGAAGGCTGTGAGTCCTATATCATCCATCAGGACTTTATTCTCAAAATCTCACACTAGGATTTAGCCAAGGGATAGAGGTAAATATGCAGCTGATTTCCTCTCTTCTGATTGTGCAAATAATGATCCCGCAAGGTTGACTTGATCTGAAGGAGAGAGAAATACAAAATTGAAGTGATGCGTATAAAACCCCACTGTTCTCTCAACACTGGAGTGTTCAAGGGCTGGTTAGTGCTCTCAATATCAAGTTCACTTGACTAGGTAAAATAAATTAAAAAAGCTGGAATATCTTTACTGCTTAGAAGGAAAACTTTATGATAGTGGGAAGTGGAAGCTTTCAGTCATAGAAGTTAAGTGCCAGCAGAGACTGGTTTGCATGTAACAGATTGGTATGGCAAATATAAATCATATTGGTTGACAGAGACTGATCTCATCCCACTTGTGGTCTCTGCAGCCTGTGGTAGAAGTCATGGAACCAATAGGGCTTGTTGGTAAGTGACATGTAATCTGCTTTCAGTGGCTTTCCTTTGAAACATTCATCAGTCACTTAGTTGGCTGAATAAGCAAATAAAGGCTCAGATGATACCTCATTTTCCTGTCTGGTAAGAAACAAATACAGAGCATTTTTGAATTAAAAAAGCGACACAGTGTCTAACAGGATTCCATTGAAAATAACCTGCAAACTGGGTAGGTTTTTTTCTGATTCCTGTGACAACTGCTGTCCCCCTTAAGGAGAAAATACAGATATTATGTCTTGATTTTTTTAACCAGACAGATGCAATTTCCCCTGTCCAGTGCTCGGATACAATGGATTTGAAGTCTGCTGTAGGAACACAATGAAAAAGTAGTTTGATCTGCCTGTTTTTACCAAGCCTTACTCTTCTTGTCTCTGTGAGCTGCCTTCAGGTTCCTGGCACGTATGATTTAGGTTATTCTGCTTCCATAATCCTTTGCTTCCTCATAGAGATTTTACCAGGTAAATGGGAATTCATAAATTTTTTGAGGTCTCTTCTCTGTCCTCCTTCCTCCATCTCCCTCCACCCCAAGTATTTTTGTGTTCTTGTAGCCATGTTGGCAAGCTGTCAAGGACTTGGAAGTCCCTTCAGACATCTCTCTTTTGCTCCAGCCTCCCCCACTTCCCTGGATGGAAGCCTAGTGATATCTACAGCCTGTATTTGAACAACTTGATGTATATTTTTTTAACTCTCTGCATCACTTATCCTACCAAAATTTTTATTCCTGTGATGAGCATCTTAAAAGTTAGTGAAGGTCTCTTACTTTTTGTCACTGCTGTGGTCATAAGAAGGTAATAAAACGGAGAAATTTTTCTCTAATGCTGTGAAATTTGCCATGTATTTTTCAACATAATGTTCCTGGAAATTAGCTTGTTTAATGCTCTCTGCACATGTGAATCACTCTTTGCCCTGATTCAGAGAGTAAAACTTTCTATTCTACCCCAACTTTCATGCTTGGTTCACAAAGCAGTGAGTTCCAAATATGGTGCTCAAATTCACTTTCTTCTGTATTTTGTTTATAACCTTTAACTGTTTGTTTATATGAATGAGAATTCTGCTTTCCCCATATAAATCGTAATTTTAAATGGTGAATTCCTTATCTGTTATGCCTCACTGCAAAGCATTGTTTGTATTAAAATCCATCTTCTTAGAAGAGTTTTTTTCCCTGGCACTTCTTACCATTCTTTTTACTCTTCTATTTAGTCTTACAGAATTCTTTTTTTACTGTTTGTTGGTGATGGTTACTTTATATATTATTCCACACAAAACTGCCACTGATTTAAACAAAAGCATTCTTAAGTCCATTATATTATTCACCATTCTCTTCCTCATTGTCTGAACATTTTGTTCAGTTTTTGACCACATTAAGAGAATCTGCCTTTGAGCATGTCATACACCTTCCCTCCTAAGCTTGCTTGCAGCAAGAGTTAAGTGAATCAGTTGAGTATTTCCCACTTCAAATTTTATTAATGAAAATTTAATAAAAAAGGTACATATACTTACCTTTGTTTTACTGTGTATCTTCAAATGATGCATTGTAAAGAAGTCTTTACAGACATCATCTTAGGTATGGGTTGGAAAAGTGGAAAATGACTCTGTTGGTAAAGGTGTGGGGGTAGAAAGTAACATAAAATAAGTTTATTAGTATATTTTAAAGGATATATATACATGCATCAGCATTTCCTAATGCTGATGCAAGGTACCATATGTATGCAGTGCAATACTAGTCACTGAAGTGTGATGCACTGAGTTACACAGTCAGTAGCTAAAAAGTAAAAAGTGGAACAGTTGTTTGCTTGGTGGGGTTCTTTTCACCCCCAAAAATCCCAAAAACCAACCCAAATAAAACAAAAATGGAAAAAAGTGTGCAGCCATATGTAATAGAAACTTTCCTTAGATTTTTCTGTCTGTGGGTGATACCTGCCTTAGAAGTGGTTCTGGCAGTACTTTCTTGCCTACTGTGGCACAAGCTTTAAGGTGCATGGGCTGTAAGTGCATTCTACTGGCATGTCCTCCTCTCACAAAAGATTACTTTTCATAGCAAAATATCTTTTTCTGGGTGCACTGGGCATGTTGCTCAGTGTTAGCAAGGCTTTCAAGTTAGTCCCTGTAGACTGACATGAGTCATCCATTCTTTGTTTTTATGCTTCCTACAAGACTACTAGAAAACCCTATAATTATCACAACTGGCATTTGTGGCATCAGCAAGGCCCAAATTAAATTTCTTCTGGGTGACCTCCTACAGGTGGCACTGTAATTTCAGTGTTGTGGATAGTAAAGCAACTCTGGATGTCTCCTTTACCTGCTTTGGACCCTGGAACTTCCTTGCCACAGCAGAGAGAGATCTGAGGAAACAGAGGAGAATCCCTAGGCAGCAGCATCCCTCCATCCTGCTTTGAAGAAACCTGTCTGCAATATTCCAGTCAGTCAAAAAGAAAACAATTCACTTCAAAACATGCAGTGATCTACATTATTTTTAGCAATGCCTGTCATTTTGAAGAAGGATGAGATTTAGCACAGTGTATGCTCTGTCTTTTCTAGACCAATAGAGTATGTGAAATAAGAGCTGTGTAGAGAGCAGTGAAAATCATTTAGATGTTTGTGCTGTTGTCTGAAGTTTGTTCATTCTTGAAGTCTGCATACTTGTGGCTGAAATTGTTGAATGCACAAGTCAGAAAAGTACCCAAACCCCCAAAGTTATTTTTTTGTATTTTCCTTTGTTTCCTAAGCCTAAAACCTAACTTACAGACACATTTTGTATTTTTAACAGGGCTATTAATTTTGGGTTGCCATTGCATCAGGCAGTCAAAAAATTAATAATGGGAAATAAAGGTTGTTGATTTGAAACCATTAGATCCATGTCCTCTTTTGCAGACCTTGCTGTCGGCCTCATCCCTGCTTGGATGGTGTTTCCTGAGACAAACTTTGCAGGTGGTTCAGGAAAACCAAACTGGTGTGCTTCATGCCCATCCTTCCTTTTGTCCTGAGGGATTCCTGGCCTTGGCATGGCTAGGCTCGGGTTGCCTCAATCTCCCCCATACCTGGGGGTGCGGGGTTGGACCCTATATGGCCCAGGGAGACTGAAGCTGAAGGGTTTTCTGGGAAAAAGGATAGTAACAGAGGTTTCATTGAGGCTTGGAGAGTGTGATTTGTTATGGAACAATTATAATATGCTTTCTCCTGTCTCCCACAATATATTCTCAGCCTTTTCTTGAGAGTATTCAATAATACAGTTTTAAAACCAAGTTCCATTTGTGAAACAAAGAACAAAAATAAATGCCAAAATAAAGCCCTATGCCCCTCCAAAAAGAAGTAGAATATTAAAATTACCTGTTCGGGAATATTTTTAATTTTTTAGCTCCACCCCCTACTTCATTTCTGTCTAGCTTAGTTCTAGTACTGATAGTTCTGGCAAGCATGCCTTTTAGCACTTGCTTAGATGCCTGGCTTGTGGTTTGCGTAGGTATGGCTTGTACGAGAGACACCAGTTTCCTCTTGGGCAATTTCATAATTTCAACTGATTTTTGCAAGAGTTTCCTCTCCACTAGAGAAGTGTGGGAGCTGACGGGACAAATGTGGCTGTTTGTTAGAATTCCTTGCTGGTAAGGTTGTGGAATATTTCTTTCCTCTTAAGTGACAAATGCTGCTTGTTTCTGTTATGTGAGTTTGTTTGGTCTTTTTTTGGTTTTTTTTGACAATGTGATTTCAGCTCATGAGAAGCAGCGCTTACTTGATACAATAAAGGAAGTTCACACTGGCAAGTAATTGCGTTCTCTTAAGGTCTGTGCAAATGATCTTATACTTTCCTTCCTCTCCCCTCTCCTCCTGCCTTGTGGTTAAAAAAAAAAAACAAATAGATTACTTAAAAATAATAAAATCATTAGAAATAATGGAGCTTGTGGAGTTGAGGACAAGTGATAACGTGTACGTGAATGATTTCTATTTTGGACAAGTTTAATTCAGTTACATTTGAAGATCCATCAAAAGACAGGGTGACAGTCTAGTCATGACTGTTTCATGTAAATCAGATATTTGTAAAGATGAGTGTATAATATGGAAATGAAAGCAATTCCTTTGTCGATTTTAGGTTCCCAGAAAAAATGTGCAAATTTAGTGTTGTGGAAAGACTATTTAAATAGTAATATGGGGGTAGACTGCAATGTGTTGTGATGACAGCACTGAGCAAGCCGATTTCTATTTTTAATGTGAAAATAATTTTAGAACACATTAATTTTCATGTTTTCCTCATAGAAATGAAGTTGTGTGAGTAAAGACCCTGCAAAAAGTACTATGTGAATGGGCTTACCCGTTCCGTGAACAAAAGGAGAGCTGGAATTAAAATCTCATGTCCTTTGCATTGAAACAGAAATCCCAAACCCCCTGACTACATCTCTGGACTTGAGTTTTCCTCAACAAAATATGCTCTCTAATAAGAGCTGAGGTTATCAGCTTGTTTAATCACTTACTTATCTACTTGTTTCCAACAAGTTCTTTTTGGTGTGTAGGGTAATATCTTTCTTTCCTGGGCTCAATTGTATTAATTTGATTTCTTGGAAGGTTTATTATCCCTGCTCAGGAACTGCAGTTCAGTTCATCAGGATTTTGTCAGTTATGCCAACTTTTTTTTTGGTAACTTCTCCTGAAATGGCCTTTCTGATAGTGTTCACATGATCTTTTCTGTGAAAGCTCCTTGCTACTTGTCCCCTCACATCCTGGGAGTCCTGATTCCCTGTGGGGCTGCCCAGTGCCCAGTGGTCAGCATTTGCATCTCACTTGTTTGAGTGTGTTTTCCTGAGTGGGTGCAGCAGCGAGGTTCTGCTTGCTCAGTATGGCACACTCTATCAGTGTCTGTGCAAGGTGGCTGGGGAAGACATCAAGACAACATGGGCTGAAGAGCTTCCACAGCTGTTAAGACGCCATCTGTTTTGTCCTTGTTAATTCCAGATGTTTCCCATTGTTGCCCAGATCCATCCATTCCACACTCCCACATGATCTAGCTAAATTAATAGGGACTTGGTTGTGGGTGAATAGAATGCGGGCTGGTTTGGATAAAGATGTAACAGTAGGACAACAGTATTGTGCACTTATTTGATTAAATAATACTGATATGCATTCTGCTGCTAATCAGCTTGTCATGTGGAGGTCCTAGCAGCTTCTCAGCTGGTGTTGGATTTTGGAGTAGCAGCAGTAACCCAGGGAAATGGTTGTGTTGCTAAGTGGCATGTTGGGTAGCTTTATTCTTCTCTAGGTGGAACTGTCCAAGTGATCACTCAACCACTTGCTAGATGCACCTAGTACTACTTATGGGCCAATGAGCTAGTACTGTTTATGGGCCTGGAGAAAGTGTCCTGCCCAATGCACCACTTACTGCTAAGGAAATTATGCTGATTGTGGTTACACAATCACTAGACAGGCAGGTTGGCACTAAGGTAATGTTGCATGGGAAACTATACCTATTACCCCTTTCTGCATCTCAAGTGCCCTCTCAGCTGAAGCAGAGCCACATTTCTGTCTATTAAGGATTTTTTCTGAACATGCAGTTAAAGGTGTAGCTCATCGAAATGTCTATGTGAGTGCGCTGTGTTTATGCCTTAGTGACATATGTTTCTAAAAATATTTCCCTTCTGCGAGCCTTTTCTACCCTCTAATTGTTCACTTCACTTTCCTATCATCAAGTTACAGACTGGCTGTCCTCCAAAGTCTGCTTCTTTTGCTATGGGGCATCTCTGGCATAAGTCCTGTGAACAGACAGAATTCTTCTGCTAGGATGAGTGTGTCTGCTCTCCTTTAGCCCTGTCCCCTGCCTCTGGCTTAGCTGAGTCACACTTTCTCTGTGCATACATTTTCCGTTGTCTCCATGTTCTTGTCTCCTCTCCAAACAGGTCTTGCAGATTGCTTTCAAGGGAGGTAGATGAATAACATGGTCTTGCCTTACCTACCACTTCTTTAACAGCTTGCTCTCCTGCAGGTTTGACTTCCTTATCTGGGTAGAGCTCATCTTCCTTTGACTTCCTTACTTTGCTTTTCCCCAGAACCTCCTCTAGTCTTTCTCCTTTTTTGTCAGCTGGTATGTTTTTATTTCTTCTATTATATACAATTAACCAACAGAAATCTCTGTTCTCTGCTATCATTTTCTGCTAGCAGTTACCTTTGATTTTGCCTGAAAAACTCTTCTTAAAGCCTTACTACCTGTGAATGTGTCTGCCAACGGTTCTCTACCTGTTTTCTGAGACACACAAATTGCCTTTCAGTGGGTCCTGGTATACCCAAAATACTGGCTATGGTCTATTAAAAGATCTTATCCTCTGATCTATTTTATCTCTTCACTCTATGCCCAAGTTATTCACATTATATGACCTCTCTTCCTATGTTGGGCAGATTTACTATAACACCAAATGTAACATTTGGGCTGTTTCTCTGTTATCTCGTGGTTCAGCCTTCAGTTAAATCCACCACGATAGGTTTCTGCCTTTCTTAAATCATCCTTGCTAATTACTCACAATGACATTATGGTCTAAATGCTTTCTTCAATTCTCTATGTCCTCATTTCCAAGCTGTGTTTAAATTTTGCACACATTTTCAAATGCCTTCTCTCCCGATACCCAGAAATAAACTATCATTCAAGTTGTCATTATCTCATCTTGCATTTACTGAAATTTCCTATTCTATGGCCTTGACAAAAGTAATTTCACCACTTCATATCAATTCAGAAACTCACTGCAGGGATAATTTTTTGACTCTCCTTCACTGTTGAATCTCTCAGCCTGTTTATTTACACTTCTGAGCATCATCAAACATACTGAACCTTACCTTTCATTTTGAACTCCCTGGGATCCTTCTTTCCCCAAGTTCTCTCTCTTAGCTGTACAAACATTTGAAAGCATTATATTTCATTATTTTTCAAAGCCACTTGATATGACACTAACACAAACCTTAGAAATGTCTGTCCTCATTCTTGTTGAGACCCAGCATATGATCCTGATGAGTATTACCTCACTGTTATCTTGGACTCCATCTGACTCCTGTCTACATTGTCTTGTATCCTATTATATAACTGGAAGCTACCAGGAGCAGTTAGTTACCTTCTCTTTTCTTCCATGTTCCTACTGTACCTGATGGATGGTCCTTTAAATAGAAATAAACACACTGCAGTCCCTATTAGTAGTTCAGAAAAGTTCCTTCAATATTTTGGGTGGTAATGCTATACATAATTTTATGTAGTTGCCTGCTTTGTTACATTGTGTAGCTGCTTTGGTATCCTTCTTCCTTCTTGCAAGGTCTCAGGAGGTGTGTGCTGTTATTCTTTGGTGAATCCAAGTCTGCAATGCTCTTCCAGGAACAACTTCTGGGTACAAGCACAATCAAAATACCATACCAGCTTTAACTGTGTTTATTTTCTTTTAATCTAAACCAAATGTGAGTGCTAGGCAATTCAGTTTAGCTTATATCTCTTTTGTAACTAATATGTCTCAGCTGACACATAATAATTTGTTTATGTGTTTGAGCTTTCTTTAGCTCCCTAATATAGCATTTAAATTGTATGGATCTCACAAAGTGCAATGAGAAGAGAGATGGTGTCAAATTTTCTCACAAAGCAACAGTGTTTGTAGTAAGTAGGAAGCAGCGCTTCCAAAATTTGTTGTTAAATATCTCTTCAGTTAAGAGCAAACCAGGAATTTGGAGAGCAGGGCAGGAGCGTGGAATAGGGAAATAGAAGTAATAATAATTATTATGTACTGGCAATTTGGTGCACTGAAATGGATCTTTTCAGGTGTCATTTTTGCCTTTTGTTTCTATCTGGACTCTTGTGCATTGCACTCAATCACACTACTGGCCTTAATGTACTTTTTCTCCTTCTGAAGTGAAGATTGAAGCTGTACTCTGAAGTACCATAGTACTTGTGTAGATCTTTCAGCCATGTTTTGTCTTCTGGATGCATTTCCAGTAAAGATGCACTGTGGAGATATAATCCTAGGAAGACGGCAAATTACAGGAACTTAATCCTGGTTTTAGGTTTCTGCAACCACAGAAGGGGCATCTTGGTTAATTGCTGAATCTGTAGGGTTTTCTCTAGCTTCTCCACTCTGGTTCTGATGAGATAGCTAGACTTTCAGGTAATGGTTGTGTTTCAGCTTGTTTGTTTCCTGATGGAAACCTTTGGACAGTGTTAGAGGCAGCAACTCGGCATGCTTAACTATCTTGCTTCTATTTTTGGGCCACAATATTGTCTCATGGTCTAGTACATGATAATATATTTGGGTCTTATATAGCTGCCTGCAACGACATTGGGTGCTCAGTAAGAATTTGTACGTTTTCTCCATTGCTGCTTCCCATTCTTTCTTTTTTAATGAAGTGACACAGTAGGAACACACTGGTTACACATGCAACACATAAAATATGCTGAAAATTTGACTGACATCCAGTTTGAACAGCTGTACAACCTTCTGACCCAACTTACAAAGCCCTGGGGAGTTTCAGCCTTGACTATCTCGAATTCAACATTTCAGCATTTCTTTATCCTAATATTTGTGGTCAGCTCACTTTCTTCTCCTAAGAACTGGGGTTTAAATTCTGTAATAGCAGAAAAAAAAACCCCAAACAAAAAAACAAAACAAAACAAAACCAAAAAACCACCAAACCAAAACCAACCAAACCCAACAAAAAATAACACAAACATTTTAAGAGTAATGGATGCCTCTGGAGTAGTTTGATTTATTTGTTTATTTGTGAGGGGTTTTTTTTAATCCTGGGGGTTTGGTTGGCTGGTTGGTTTTTGGCTTTGTTTTTGTTTGGGGCACCTGGATTTTTTTCTTCCTCATAGATCTCGACAAATCACAGATTGATGGTCAAATTTCTGTCCCCTTCATGAGAACTGGGTTTCTTGTGCCAACCTTCTTCTGAGTGCATTTCATTTATCACTCAGTTGTATATAACTTATAAAATTGAAATTTAAGAACTGTAACATGTCCTCGGTTTAGTAGTAGCAGTAACTTTTTCTTCTTCTTAGTAGCTGATGCAGCACTGTGTTTTTGATTTTCAGCCTGGAAACAGAACTGATAACAGGAATGTTTTAGTTACTGCTTAAATGTTTACTCTGACCAAGGACTTTCTGAGTCTCATGTTCTGCCAGGGAGGAAGGGAGGCCGGGAGGAAGCAAAGACAGGACACCTGACCCAAACTGACCAAACAGGTATTCCATACCACAGCATGTCATGCCCGAGATGTAATAGAGTTACCCGGAAGGGCTAGTTCTTTGAGGGGTTGGAAGAGGTATCACTCGGTGCTTGGTCAGGCAGGGTGGGGGGAGTTATCTGTCAGTGGGTGGTGAGGTGCTGTATTCTCTTCCCTTGGTATTTCCTTTATCATTATTATTATTGTTGGTAGCAGTAGTGATTTGTGTTATACCTTAGTTACTAAACTGTTCTTATCTCAACCTGTGGGAGTTGCATTCTTTTGATCCTCCTCCCCATTCCTCTGGGAGCAGGGGGAGGGCAAGAAAAGAGGGTTGAGTGAGTGAATGAGTTGTGTGACTGGGTTTAAACCACGACAAACAGAATTTGAAAAATAAATATTATTCAAATTAGGAAGTAATGAACTTTAGGTGTGATATTGTGGCTTGATTGTATTTAATGTTTTTATCATCTTATATTGGGTTATAGATTTCTGCAAAATTCAAGGTTAATGAAGTAGAAGGAATTAATATTGTGAAAAAATACAACTGAAAAAAATTGTCTAAGTAGCCATTTAGTTGTTATACTTGTTATCTAATTTGGTTTTTTAGATAAAAACAATTCCCTTAACTTTCATGTTAAGAAAACAAGACTTCTTTCAAAGCTGCATATGTTAAAAGAAATTTTGTTACATTTTCTGTTTTAAAATCTCTCAGGAGAGCATTTTTTCTTCGTTTAATGCGAATTGTTTTCTCTGAGTCTGTAGAACAGAAGTACAAAGTAGAATGAATAATAGCTTGAAGGTGGGAAATCTGTGGTTGGTATTATGGTGTTAACAACTTAGCATAATAAAACTCACATTAGTTGATGGGTTTTGAGATTGTCATATGGGCATGTTAAAGTTATTGAAGTGTGATGCTCATCTTATTTACATGTAGACTTTCTTCAGCATATTTTTTCATCACTGAAAAAATGAGGGTGGAATGGACTGTAACACCTCTTGTCCAGAAGATGAAGTGCTTGCTGGACCTGAGTAGGACTTCTGCATTCAGATGTTCTTCTCAGAGCTCTGTGGGTTCACTAAGGGGTTTCTGGTCAATGCTTATGTGTCTATAAAGCCGCATCACCCATCATGAGGTAGTAATTCAGTTATGTTCTGCCACTGATGTGCCTAGAGGAATTGTATCCATTTTTTTTTTATGATCTTTCAATCTTTCTGATCTCTTCCATGATTTAACAAGACAGGTATATTACAGACTTGTTGTGCTTGATGATGCTTGCAGATCAGATGTGCTAATTTATAATAATTCTGTGATTCTGTGATCTGGTCAGAAGGCTTGAGAAGCTATCTACCTGCCAACAGAAACATGGCATTTTCTTGAGTAAAGCCTGAGAGATCAACCAGGAAGACAAATACACCATTCCTTTCCATGTCAGAAAACGTGTGTGTTGAAAGTTATGTCATAAAGTAAGCTGATTTAATGGAAGACAATTTAAATTATGCGTGCTTGAAATCCTTATGTTAGCTTTAGACTCTTCAGCTGGTATAAATTATAGCTCTGTTGAAATGGGAGATAACAAGCATTGGGTTGCTTTTCTCCAAGCATTTACTTCTCATTAATTATTTGTACTACTATGAGAGTTTTGTTGCCAAATATTTTTGTTGACAAAATAGCGCATGGCATGTGAGGGAAAGCTGAAATAACAATTTAAAATAATTTATTTAAAGAGGATCATAAAAGTAAGAGTAACTACTGAGGCTGCAATTACTGTGAGCTATGTATTGCCATTATATAATTGATAATACTAATTTTATTTTGTGTTTTTATCACTGGGAAGGCTGAAAGTTATTTTGCCTATTTTTCTTTTGGAAAACTAGAAAGATGTATATGTAAGTATTAAGTTAAAAAAATTGAGACATTCTAGAGTTGAATACACTAAATATCAAAGGACATAAACAGTTGGGGACTGGTTTAGAAATAAAACAGAAGAGGGAGAATCTTTCCTTACAAAAAAAAATGAGAGAGATAGGCACAGACTTAACTTCAGATGTAGTGCTGGGAGAGTCATAAAATGGTGGAATTTAAGGCAAAAATTTGGTGAAATACAGCTGATGACATAAAAAAAAAAATAAATCTAGATCTTCTGAGAAAATCTGGAAATTGTTCCTGTGAAAGAACAAGTTCAGTTTTACATAAGTATTTTCTCTGTATTACCTTCTGGTTTAGAAATATGTTCACTTTTCAGACTTTACTACAGTGAGGACAGCCGCACAGAGAAGAAGTAATGAAAAGTGTTCATTTCTGTAAGATTCAAGAAGCAAGTGTCTGATGTAGTCAGATCTGCATTTGCAGGAATAGCAAATTGGCATCTTTAATGATTAATTTCTGTGTGCAGATGTTCTGGCAAAGGCTATAATGTTTTAGAAGCAAGAACCATAGTAAATCCTGGATGCCTAGAGGTGCTGATGGCTATGGAGAAGTACTGCAGCAATCTTTATGGAACCAGCTGCAACTTGGGTTTTTTTCTAAGTTTCATTCCAAATCTCAGAGCCAAGTGGCTTTTTATGCTATCCATCTTGGACAAGACCCCCTTTTCACGCTGCTGGAAGGTTGTCTTCTAGCAGGTGTTTCTTCTGCGCTCTCTTTGTTTGGGCTTTTTTTTCTTGCGCATTGCAAACATAAGTCAAAGTAGAGATGTCTGGTAGCAATTTGAACGATAATGAGAATTAAGGTAATTAAAAGTAAAGCAAATCTACTGCTGTAAAGTCTATAGAAGCAGGGAAGCCACTGATGATTAAACTGGATTCCCAGTGCAAAGTGTTTCAAAAGCACCTTCTCATTGTATCTGAGCTTTTATCCCTGAGGTGAAGTTTCTGCCTTTCAGCAGTCCTTATCTGATCTAAATCAGATATACAGAGAACAGCACTGAGCTCCCAGTTGCTGGCCTGCCTGTCCTCAACCTTCTAAGGTTCTCTATGCTATACACTAGTATTTGGACCTGGATGTTGAATTGAAGAATGGGTGCTGAGTTAAATTTTCCTGGAGAAGCTTTGCTGTGAGCAGTCTAGTTAATGCTTTCACCAACAGAGAAAAGAAGAGCACATGCAAATTTCTGTGGCTGATCAGACTACATTGTAGTGAAGGAGCAGTTCCATCCTCCTCTGGTGCAACCCGCCAGGGCAGTTCACATTTGTTCACCGGCTCTATTACAGAGGTGCCATTTGAGTACAGTGCATGTACTTTGTATACTGCAGAGGGTGGAAGGAAGAGAAACTCTTCAATGCTCCCAGCCTCTTAAATGAAGACTCAATGGGACTTTCAAGACTTCTATGGTGAACTTTGTGAAAGTGGAATGGAGGTCCTTGATGAAAAAGCAACAAGTCCTCCATCTGTTTCTTCCTCAATTCATCCTCATAATAATCTTTTTAAAATCTTTTCTTCTGACATTTCCCAGGAAATGTGAATGCTTTCCTTTTGTATAGTGTGGCTGATATTATGAACATTGCCTGAGTGGAAAAGAAGTAAAGGATTCACATCTAAACTTCAGAGAGTGCAAATGCTAGCAATTATTTATGGCCTTTTGCTCTCAAATGCAGGAGCCAAAAGTGTGCTCATGTTATCCTGATGTATTCCATTGCAGTTGTGGCAGCTGCATGGGCCTGAATTTCCTTATTACATCACTTGTCATAGTGACAGCGTGGGAAATATTGTTCAGGTTACTGGCTTTTTGAATGCAGGAGAAAGCTCCATCCACACTGCTCTGGAGAGTAGCTGTAAACACAGGAAAGACTGGTTGGCTTCTGCTCTAGCCTTGGCTTTGCTGCTTTATATCGAATTATCACTGCCCATGAGATTCTTCCAGCAATGACTATATAGGTGCTGGACCTCGCAGTTTTCCCTCAAAACTGTGTTTGCTGAGCAGCTGATCTGAAAAAACAGAGGGAATGAAACTCTTGCTCACCTTATCTGTGTCTTTACAAGGGACTTGCTTCAAGAGAAACCCCTGATTGTTGTCTCAGGAGGGTCTATAGACTTTAGGCTTTTTTTTTCCTGCCTCCTGTCTGTGTTTCATATTCTGGACTAGCCAAGAACTGTGCATCTTTGGAAGAAAGCAAAACACCAAGGAAATACTCCTTTAGACCTGTAGTGTTTCCTTAACCTTTAACTGCACTAACTCTTCATCCATTTCTGCAGTCAACTTTTCTTATTTAATTGCCTGCCACAGCAAAGGGCCAGCTAGGAGGCAGTAGTAGTTGCAGTATTGCCTGTAATGTTTCTGCAAACTTCTTTGGCCTTCAAACATGACAGCACTAGGAATCAGCTCGACGCTGTAAGGAGTCTGCATGCAAACTCACAGTTCACTAAGCATGCCATTTTGATTTCTCATTTTTTTCTGTGAGGTCACAGGGGCAGCTGGAGCACCTCTCTTCTGCTGAGCTTCTCCTTTCTTTCCAGCCCCTCTCCTCCCAAAGGCAGCAAGCATGGGCTTCTGTAACTGCTTGTTCAGGGCTGTTAATGCTTGAAACCTGCCGCTCTTGGGCTTCCTGGCTGGACTGACAGGACCTGGCCATGATTCAAGCAGGGCGATGTCTTTGGGCCTTTTCCGTCTCCAAGACAGGAGCAGTGAACTTTGTTCCAGTATTTCCTGGCCCTCTCCCAGACAGAGTCAGAAGTTGTCTTTTTTAATTGTTTGCAGGTGAGGGGATTGAATAATTTCAAAAGCATTTTAAAATAAAGTTATAACCAGTAATATTATAATGCGACAAATGCAGTTTCTTGCTCCTAAGCCTATGATAAGAATCCTTTTGGCTTTTCAAAGGGTAATTTTTATTTAACAAGCTTAAATTCACCCATTGTGGCCAAAGCTGAAAGTATACTCTGTCAATTATGACTTATGATTATGCTTTAATGGACTTGTTTCTGATGCTAATGGTGAATCAGTAGTTTCATCTGCAAGTGGAAACATGAAGTCATGGGGATCAAGGTGGGTGGGACACAACTTAACTGGGGTGGGATGGACTTCTGTGAGAAGGGCATTTCTGCCTGTTTGTCATTGCCCTGTGGCAAAGCACCAGCTTAATATCCAACTTTCCTGGTGAGCCAGTAAATGAGAGAAAATCTGCAGATCAAGAAACTCCTTGTACAAGTAAGATAGTCAATTTAGATAGCTAATTAACCAGTTTAGTAACTGACTAGATCTGATTAATTAGTAGTTAATGGTAAGGTTCTGTCAGATTAAATTGATCTCTAGTAACCCAAAGGACAATTATGAGCTTACAGTCCCTGTGATTATTTTTGCTCTGCACTGTTGCAAGAACCCCCGTTAGAGGTAATGTGATAATTTAGAGCTATTATGTAAGACTGTCTCCTTGCCAGAGGACAGTGCTTTAGGCATTGCTATAATTTGGGGCAATGCTATTCCTAATGCCTGGTAAGTGAAATATATGATTAAGTAATCATTGATTTTTTATGGAAATTTTTGTAGCACTATTACTAGTTTCATATTGCCTGTCAATTCACTGCCCATTGAAGTGCAGATTGCTGTAGGCAGCCAAATAAACAGAAAGCAAGCAGAGAGGTTAAAGCTGGTGAGCCATGAGTGAAACGCAAACAGAAGAAAGGCAAAAAGCTTATTTTCCAGGTTGTTTTATAGCCTTGCTTTGGTGCTTGGTAAAGATGTCAATGGCATCTGAACGGGAACTGGGCTAAACACATGTTGGGTGCTTCTGCAACACAAATAGTTTGAGTCATGTTACATATCTCAAATATTTTGCTCAGAAGCAGGAAGACATATGCCTACTCTGGATGTCATCTGAGGGATGCCTGGAAGGCATGTCTGGCAGGTTTATACCAATCTCATTGCAGATCAACATGCTCATTGTAGTTTGTAACTGGTAAAAGACAGCATTGGGCCTTGTGAATTTTGACTTCCACAAGAGGGCTATTACTCATGAATTAAGATTGGGTTTTGCAGTGAGAAACATTAGAACCACAGTGGTTTTCCCCCCCTTTTTCCACCTTTGGCATTGCCTTTGATCTTTAACGGAGATATTTCTATCTCTTTCAAAAGAGATGTTGCAGTCAAATGGAAATGATTGCAAGATATTTCTGATAAGTGGCTTGCTGTGTTTCCACGTTTGGTGCATCAGCTATTATTCATGTACCTACCTGTTTATTACTTTTCTTGAAAGAGGAGTGAATTGGGATTAATAAAGCTATTGTTGAATTAATTTTTTTTTAAAAAAAGTAAAAAAATTGGAATTAGAAATCTTTTAGCTGGAACCACTTTTGACATATTGCATCCAGTTCAGGCTGATATTAAATGTTTCAAGCACCTCTAAGAAAAGCCAAATAAATTTAGGTATGGTTTACAAATATATAATGCAAGTCCATCCCCTTTGCTATTATCTAGTAGATTCATTATGTTTGATTCTCCAGGAAGTGATTCAAGTTTGTTTTGTCCTTTATAAAGATATTTGAGGTGGGAGAGAATTCACTATGTTTTATTTTCTGTCTTTGGCTTGTTCCACTTTGTAATTTGAGTGAATTGAATATCCATTGAAGCAGGCTGCAATCCTGGTGCATAATTTGCCACATGGGTGCCTTAATCTGTAGGCTGGAGGATTTCCTTCTCTTTCTTTTCCTAGATCTTATTGGAAATGGAGATGCTTAGGAAAAGGGCTGGAATTCCCCATCCTCACCTTGGTGTTTAGGGTACCTCTTTGGGGTGGCACCCATCTTCAATGTCCATCTGAGTCAGGACAAGGATATGCACATGGATGCCCTGAGCTTTATGAAATAAGGTGGTCTGAGCCAAGTCTTCTGATGCTGCAGCTCTTCCAGTTGGGAACTGGGACACACTCCTGGTGGTATGGGCTTAAGTGTTGTCTCCTACTAACCTCTTTCTGGCTTGCCAAGCTCCTGAGCTCAAGTGTAGCTTTTGTTGTCTGGAAAGCAATTTCGCCAACAGACCTGCCAGCCCTGGGCATGCTCTTGGGCTGTCATGGTATGACCACCTACCATTGCACAGAGGGCATGCGAGGGGCAGAGCTCCACAGGGGATGCTAACTACAGCTTCTGGGAGGAGGTTACTGTGGGAGGAGGTTACTGGGGGGGGCGTGATGTGTGTGTGAAAGCTATGGTTCCCAGAGACAGTCCCTGCACCTTCATGCTGTACCACCTGGTAGAGGGTATAGATTAACTCTAGTTGAGTGGCTGTATTTATACAGCTCCTTCTAATTCATATCTGTTTAGGAAGAATAGATGGTTTTTCCACAGTGCTTCTCCAGAAAATGGAAAGGAAACAATTCTTTTACTGTAATGCAGAGAGAAACAGGTATGCCCTTCTGCAATGCTGGCTTTGCAACAGTTGAGTACCCTTCAGCAGACATAAAAATCCTAATGCTGTTTCTCAGTGTAACTAATCTCACTCAGGTTGGATTTGCTTAGAGAAAATAAACTCCAGTTACGTGTACTCAAGTTATTTCTGCAGTGAACCTGTGATTTTTTATTTTTTTTTATATCTTTCTTTACATAAGGAATAATAAATTATACTCTCAACTAGAAGACGACAGAAGCCAATGCTGTTTTTGAAAATAGGATGATAGCTCAAAGTTCTCTTATCTAGTTTCTGAAAACTAACTAAAAGTTTGAGGTAAAGTCACTGAGAAGGTTCTGCTGAAATTCATTTCAATCCTTTGGCACAAAGCGCTAAGGCGGAAACTTTTCCTCGTCAGTTAACTAATGCTTCTCCTCCTCCTGGTACTGTGGCTGATTCAAATCTGTGCAGTTTGTATAATTACACTCCACCCTCCCCAAACTCAAAGCACACAAGAAATGACAGGAAAAAGGCCATGTGTCACAATAATTGTTGTAATTTGGTCTGTTATTCCCTTGATTTCTGGCTCAGTATTTTAGCCTTGATGTTAATTTTCTTGTATAACCAAAGGTGTTTCCTCTTCTTGTTTATATTAGCTATGATTTCTAAACATCCTTGAAATTATTTGCCAAAACATCTCTCCTCATAATGATACTAGTTCAGTTTGAGGCACTTATAGAAAGTGCTTCTTTCTATTTTTCCACAGAAACAGTTGGGAGCCAGAAAAATATGTATTTGTTTGCCTTTCTATTTTTGGTTTGAAATTGCTGGAAGCTGGTAGGTGGGTTTTTATTTTCTAAGATTTTATTTTCAAACTAAACCAAATATGTATGAGAAACAGCACATATCTTAAAATTACTTGTTCTAGTAACAGGAAAAAATTATTCTTAGAAATTATTCAGAAGTGTGGCTCTATTTCTGTAAATCCTTTCTTGCTCACTTCAGCAGAGTTTTGTATCCTCTCCCATTTCACTCAATGATTCTTTCATATGCAAAGGGGTTTGTCTTCTAGGAACTTGGCTGCACTAAAAAGTTGGTATGTTTATCTTGTACACTGCACTGATTCTTTGGTCAAATGTCCATTCTACCAGACAAAGGACAATCACACAGGGAACTGACTGTTGTTTATCAAATGAAATCACCTAAACTGTCACCTAAATGGATAACTACTAATTGTGTGTATCTTTGGAAAATAAACACTACTGTCTACTGCTGAACTGCACAGATTTTTCTATCTGGCACAGAAAATTACAATTCATTATAAAATGGGTAGTCCAGTATGAGATCTTATCCTGTTAAGGAAAGCTGGCTATTTACCTAACTAGAATTCCCAGAAAATACTGGGAATTACTCAGCCAAAGTGGAAATGAAAATCTAGACTTCTTCAAAAGTAAAAAACCCCAAACAACATGAATCAAAAACCCACCTGAGCTCCTATTTTATATATTGATGTATTTTCTAAAAAAAAAAAACCCAAAAACCAAACAACAAAACAACCCCAAAACAAAAAAAAAAAAACCCAAACCCAAACCAAAACCCAACAAATCATAAAGCAAACCCCAATCACATCCATGAGCTTTATTTTGTTTATTTAATAGAAAAGATTGAACGATTTGTGTCAGTGTTCCTTATCACTGGTTGACATTCAAATCAGTAAAATCAGTTCACATAGCATTATCTTTGGAAAAGGTCTTTTTTTTTTCTGAGGGGGTGGTTGGAAACAGGAGGGTAGAAATTGGCAGGTCAAAGGGTATTAACACATCTTTTTTAGTCTACTGCCAAGACTTTCATTATATGAAACCATAATGCACAGCTTAAGTAAACAATACTTTCTCTTTTTACAGCTTTCCCACTAAGCTTTGAAACCACTCATGGAAACTGATGGCAATGCTCTTGTAAGTATAACTGAAGTTATGCCAGGGTTACTGATCATCTGAAGGGGTGGCAAGTTGGGGTGGCATCCTTGTAATCATAAAAGACAGTATCAATATCCAAATAAGATCTTCCTTATGGGTCAGGCCAAGTGGTGAAATCACCACAGACTGCCCCAGTTCTGCTGTAAGAATTAAATGGGTGACATGCTTAATGTGAAGCATCCCTGCCCATGGCAGAGGGGTTGGAATTAGATCATCGTCAGGTTCTTGCCAACCCTCACCATTCTATGATCTTATTAATACATGCAAATACCAGAAGCAGGGGTGCAAGATGATGGAGTCAGGCTCTTTTCAGTGATGCCTAGTGGCAGGACCAGAAACAATGGGTACAAACTGAAACAGAAATGTTCAGATGAGGTTTCCTGTGAACATCAGCAAATGCTTTTTTACTGTGAGGGTGACCAAGCACTGCAAAGGTTGCCCAGAAAGGTTGTAGAGTTTTTATCCTTGGAGATGGTCAAAAGTTGTCTGGACATGATCTGGCTGTAGGTGTCCTATCTTGAGTTGGGGAGTTGAACTAGATGACCTTCTGAAGTCTCTTCCAAGCTCAACCATACTGTGATTCTGTGGAAAAATCAGGACTCTAAACTGACAGAGGTCTCTCACGGTAGTTGTCACTTTTCTGGTACATTTTTTGCTTATCAGCAGAGCCCACCTGGCACAGGTGTGGCTGTGAGCAACACGTAGCTGTACAGCTCGCTTTGCAACTGGCTCATGAGTGTATTTGCTATGAAGAAGTATGATGGATAGCAAGCTTGAAGCCTGCCCTGTCCTTGCAGGATCACTGTTCCATCTTATTCCACCCTCAAGCGGAGTAAACCAAAACCTACCAAAACAGATCAAAACCTACCTTGTATTGCCAGCCTTTCAAAAAAATTACAACCCTTCTGAAGATGCAAGTAGTGGTAACATTTTGCATTTATTTCAGAGGTTTCTGAGGATTATTGCTCTAGGATTTTCCCTGGTAACAAGAAGAACTAGAAATAGATCCGATTTTGTTTGTTTGTTTGTTTGTTAGGTTTTTGTTGAACCTGTGATAATGAAATAAATAATTTATTATCAGGAAATTGAGCTTTACAGAGAACCTCATACCATCATCAGAAGTATAGCAGAATCATGACATTTGGTTCAGTTTCAGACTGTTCGAGTGACTATGTCTCATAGTTACCATACATTCACATCTGAAACTGTTACACCCCTGGTCAGTATCTCTGGTTGTACTGGTAATAACTCTGCCCTCCATTGTTTTCTCTTTGTTCTGTGCTGGCATTAATGTCTCCATTAAGAGTGAAACTCAAAAGTATCTCTTAATGTTCACCCTAGGTCACTGAAATGAGAGGTTGTTGACTTCCATATTGTGTTGTTTTCTTGTGGAAAGCTGAGTTCAGTCTTGCTGGTGAGGCATTTTATGAATTTTGTCATGGATTCATTTCATTGGTTTAAGATGAAAGCATTTTTTACTGAAAACTGCTTTTTGATTTCATAAAATATCTGATTTCAAACACTGGTGCTTTGGAGAAAGAGGTTGCATTTTTTTTGTTTATAAATCAACAAAATTTGGGAAGGCAATTCTGTGAATAACACTGGATTTCATTGCTACATCTGAAATTAGATATTTCTTGTGTGGAGCAAACCAGGTATTTAATTTTTTAAAAGATGATGCTTGGTTTCTAAATACCACTAAACAAAACATTTAGAAGTTGCTGAATTCCAGGTTTAGGATTAATTGTGGAAAATTTACTTCAGTTTTTAGGAATATTGGGAAAGACAACCAGAAATGTATCTTAAATGACAAAATCTCACTCACCAATAATATTCTTACAGATTTATCACTGATTTTATCCAGGCAAACGACACAATGCTGGCTGGGGAAAATGCTCTTCCACCATTATTTTCCCAGCTCTTCCCACAAAATATGAAGGGTGGGGATTCATCACCCGTCAACTTGCAGCAGGGTTACCATCATTATTGTTGAATAATAAATGCACATTTGTAAAATTCTTTTTGGTTTTACCAGGCATTTCCTCAGTTTGTATATAAAGTGGGCCCTAACAGTTAGTTTACATAATATGGATATTGAGCCTTTCTTGACAGATGAGGCATAGACTGTGTTATTTCAATTTAGATCATCAATAAATTTAGTGAAAAGACTTACTTCCTCGGTTGTTACCAGAGAGCCACATCCTGTCTCAGTATTGCTGTTCTTGTTGTGCAACTTTATAGCGTAAAATGATCCCACTTCAGTAATTAGTGTGATTATGTGAACCTTTGATTGACTGAAGCCATACATTATTTCTGTGTGCCCTAAATAGGACATTATTTTCTTTGGAATGAAGACATGAAGAGTGCACCATATAGGATGGGGAAATAGCAGAGTGTCTAATAGAGCTGATGTGTTTTCTCATTGCTTTTCTTCGTCTGTTGTCATGGAGAATAGTCAGAGAGAGGCAGTGGTAAAATTAAGGAAAAGATAAGGAAAGAAGGAGAGGGAAAAAAGAATATGTGATGATTAAGCAGGAGTCTGGGATTATTCATTCCTGGTAAAGCTTCCCACAAGTGTGTAGTTCAGGTCATCTCAAATAGGCACAGATAAGCACACAACTGTGATCTGTGGGTCTGCACTCTGATGCATGCTGCAAAGATCACTGGTTAGAGAAAGTTCTTGCTCTTGTAAACTCTAGTGGCAGTGGTCTCTTCTGTTTCCAGATGGTGTAGCTTTACTCACCTTTAATGTGCCTGTGAGAAGAGCCATCAGATCCTTCAATAATTATGTGAAATGGGGTTTTGTTTTCCTGAAAAGCTGTCTGGTTAGGCAGAGGGGCTGCATTAGGGATGTTCACAGCATAGCTCTGCAGTGGATTAGGTACCTACCAGCTTTGCATAGCAACGTTGTGGCTGCCATATTAAATTATACATTATCCAACATATACTTATCCAGCATTTGTCTTCTGGAGGGCTCAAAACCTCACTAAAAATGGAAAAAGGTGAATGCTTTTGTTCCCATGCTAAAGGTGGAAAGGTTGAAGCAAAGAGAAGTCAAGTGATTTGTTCACAATTACATGAGCAACCAGCCTGTCTGAGGAGAATTTACTCCAAAAGTCAGACCTTGTATTTCTAATGACCACTTTTTTTGGTTTTTGGTCTTCTCTTTTAGTTTCATTTTCTATGCTTTAATATGGGATGAAATACATTGACTGCAAATAAGTAAATATAATAAAATTGTGTTATTTTGCAGTGACTAAAACTCATGTATAGAATGGCAAACTTCTGGCATATGTATGTTTTACAATTTGGATAATCTGCCAGGTTTGTGTGATTTTTCTTTTTTTTTTCCCAGAAATATTCTGAAAGTCTTAAATAGGGGAAATACATTCTTTGCACTAAATAAATAAAAAAAAAAAGGAAATATAAATCTTTTGGTTTTGTTCGTTTTTCAGAATATCTTAGAATGAGATAAATGACAATCAGACTCCTGGTGTATATCTTTAATATTCCCACATTTGTAAATCCTCCTCATGGAGTGTAATGAAGCATTAAAATACTGGAGTCCTGACTTCTATTTTTTAAATTCTAAACACAGAATACAATTTAGGCAAACATATAGCAAAGTAGAAGCTGTCTATGTGTGTGAAACCGGAAGCACTAGTAGACAGACACATGTAATAGTTACATTTGTTCTTGCTCAACTATATATACATCAATTTTAATTAACACATTTTATGCTTCAGCTGCTAACATCCCTTCAGCAGTGAGTGGGTTATGCGTTTCCATCCTGCATATACCACCAGCATCGCCACAACGTCCTTCTCTAGCTTCCCCCTCCCCTTTCTACACAAATGTTGCAACACAATCTGAAATTTCCTCTTTTCTTTCCTTCCTGCATTTCTTACAGGTTCCCTTGCGTCAGAAGACAAAAAAGAAAAGTCAAGGTAACGAGAGATTGTTTTTTCTTTTCTCTCTTGGGTTTCTCTTTTGTTATTTTCTTAGTATGTCTTATTTTTGGGAGGGTGAGGATTTTATACTGCCACTCAGCTCGTAGAAGGCTGCTTTGTAACTCCACCGATACTTGCACTGATTCTGAGAAAAATGACAACGGGCTGTTCCTTTGGACTAAATCCTTGTGGTATGTTAATTGAATCAAAGCTGAAAATCAGTGAGGTAGAATCAGCTGCCTGCACGTACACACACACTAGCGGTTTTCATGTACTTGGCATAATAGTTTTCTCTAGCTGACTTAATAGATGTATTCTTTTCAGTGCAGCTGTTTGAAAGCAAACACATGCATGCTTCTCTTATAAGGATCAAAGGATATATTTGTAATTTACAAAAACTCCTGTATTGCTATTAAGCATTAATTAGTCTCTGCTTTATCTGTCGCTTACTATTTTGCTTCTGCACATTAGTATGCCTTTCAAATGAACGTGTGTTACTGTCACAGCCATTATAAAACCGAATGATTTCTAAGTGTATTTAAGATGTGCTTGGGTGACTTGCTGAGATTACTCGCTAAGGAAGGTTGATATCTCTAATTGGCATCCTTCCTGGTGATGCACTTTTAAACAAGCACAACACTGTATTTTTAATGGCACAGGGTTCTTTATAATGAGCCGACGGAGGATATCGTGTAAAGAGCTGGGGCAAGCCGATTGCCAAGGATGGCTCTACAAAAAGAAGGAAAAAGGAGCTTTCATTGGCAACAAATGGAAAAAGTTCTGGTGTGTACTGAAGGAGTCATCGCTGTATTGGTACAGCAGTCAGTTGGTGAGTACACTGTGCATCCAACTCGGGGTGCTGGACAAAGAGATCTGCTGGGACCAAGAGAAAGGAAGCAGGGATCACAACTTAGATGCACCTGAGAAATGTACAGATGACTGGGTTTATTTCTCAGTCTTGACATTTCTTGTAATCTGGGAACTGTGTATGTGAATGTGAAACATGCAGAAATCTATGTGTTTTCTAGTTCAGCAAGTACTTGTAAAATGTTAACTTGCTGTCTGTTCTGCCCTTTAAAGCTGCTCTTCACAGGCACTGGTGGCATTTGAATTTGGGAAAGGTTTTCTGGTGTTTGGCAGTTTGCAGACACTTGCTATCAAGACTCAAAAGAGGAACACTTTTTCACTGCTAATAAGTTTAATTTTGAGAAGTCTCTCTCTTGTGTTTTTCTCAATCCCCTTCAACACTGAGATTAATTTGTTTATTGTTTACTACTTTTTTTCCCCTTCCTTTTTTTCATTCTCCCTCTGCCCAGTTCATACTGGTAGGGTTGCATATATGAGCAGTGTCAATTGGTGACATTTTTACTCCTGGTCTTGGTGGTGTTTCATCCAGAGCAATGTAATTAAATGTTACCACATTCTGCTAATTTTTTACTCTGAAGAGCTGATGCCAAAAGTCAGATCTGCACCATGACATTGTTTTGAATTCAAGGTCCAGCTTTCTATTCAGATAAGCTTTCCTCAGGACAGCTGGTATAGATAGCATTTCTTTCCTGCTGATTGAGCCCAAGTAGCCTACTCTACTTTCTGTGCCAGTGGGAAATAATCTGAGATGAAGAACAGCAAGGCCTGAGTTCCTGTAATCAATTGAAGAAACTAGGAATTAAAAGCTGAAAATGGGTGATGGGGGAAAGAGGCAATGAGAAATCCAGAGTAACCTCTTTAATGAAACATTATGGCTGAGTGAAAAGCAGCAGTGAGTCATAGAGATCAGCTGGCTTTACTCTAGCCCCACCTTGGTGGGGCAGAGGGTGTCTTGTCTTGCTCATCCTATGAAGATTTGGGCATAATTTTTCTCTTTACCTTGCTGTCTTGCACTGTTACCTCTAAAAAATTCCCATCACGTTCAAATGATGGACTGACAGAGCCCAGAACTGGGACGTGCAGAGGATTAGGGGATGCCAGTAACAGCATAGGTTGAAACTCAGCAGCTTCAGTGTGGAACTGGATGGGCAACAGGTTCTCTAAATACAGATGGGCTGCTCTGGAAATTAGCATGTCCCAGGCCCAGCAAAGGGTGAAAAATTAAAGAAGCCCTTATAAATTCTTAGCATTTAATGAAATTAAATGCACTCTGGATTTTTTCCCACTTGTTTTATTTCTATTGCAGTAATCCTCATGAGAAATATTTCTGCTTCAGGGAACAAATGAAACACCTTAAAACATTAAAAAAAAAAAATAAAAATCCCTAGGCTCTAAACAAAACTTCACTCATGTAAAGAGTATTTCACATTCTCCCTCCCATTGTGGTTATAGTTTTTTAAACAGTATGAAAACTTTGACTAGCATTTAAAGATGGATTGGTTATCCTTTTTGGAAGGAAAACTGAAAACAACTGAAAACAACTCTGTTGGTCTTGGGCTGTTGTTTTTGTGGTGTGATAGTCTGCTGTAGCTTCCTTTCAAGGCCAAGTCAAATACATTCATGTGAGAAAGAGAAAAGAGAAAGAGACATGGCTTGTCAGGTAAACTTATCAGTAGCATTAATACTCTGTCCAAGCACTGTAAAGAAAGGTGTGCTGGCTGGCTGATCTGCCTTTTAGGCATGGGAAGTGTCAGAAAGGAATCATTCTGAGGAATAAACAAACTGAGAAGAAATAAAGCGAGGCAAGACTATACAAAGTTTGCCTTTTGGGAAGACAAGTGTATTGAGGGAGAGGTGTAAAGTCCTCTACTTCCTAAAGTTCCACTGGCCTGGCTAAAATCTGCACTCAGGATCCAGAGAAACTATGGACATGCTGATTCCAGTACTTCTAGACAGGATTTATCATTTGTGTGAACTCATCTTTTTAGTTCATGCCTGCTTTCTGGCTGCCACTGACTGCCCCAAAGTAAATAAGGCTGAAGAATGGGTGGCAACCTCATTCCCACTTATTTCATATGCTCTAAAGAGGTCGTATGGCTTCAAAATTCTGCTGGCTTATGTCAGCCCTTCTCACCTACCACAGTTCTTGTAAACATGCTGGCTGGTAGCATCTCCTTTGCTTTCAACTTCTGCTGACTCTCACATACTGTTTTATGTTAAAACCGTGAGACCTTCTTGGACAACTTGAAATTCAGCCTCTGCACAAGTGTAGGTTCAGGCATTGTTTGCAGAATGTCGGTAATGGTGAGGTGTGGGAAGGAGGGGAGGTGTCCTGTGCTAAGAACTGCTTACTTAAACTGATGAGACCACAGACACGCTCAGTCTCATATCAAGATGAATTAGACCTGTTGTATTTTCACAGATATTTTCATGTTTCAATTGATGAAACAGAAATAGCAGTGACATAATAACTTGATTGATATTTCTTCTTACTATCTGGCTTTAATACTGCCTACACTTCCATTGCCTTCAGTGAAGTAAATTCTCTGTCCCAACAGGGCATTCAAGATGATAATCCTAAATTCATAGTTATGTGGAAAAAGGAGAAGTCCTGTTCCTCATGTGCCTGATGGTTTTCATGATTGGCTTTCTTATACGGACTGAAGCAAAAGGTGATGGTGGAGGAGCAGCGCTGAGGTCAAAGGAACTAGGGCACACTTGCTGTCCATAGCTCTGCCTGACTAGTTTCATTCTTGTGAGAAACAAGCATGGTTTTTTTGTGGCTGTGTGGAAACTGCAGTCAGCCAGACACTGACAACTGTAGCATAGCAACAGGGTGCTGGACCTTTTTTCTAACAGAGATGGAGAAAATAGGGAGTGGGTGGAATTTGTACAGGAATGTGCATTGTCTTGGGTTTGGGTTGGTAACCTCAGCTGATACCATGTTCTCTATGAAGTGTCTTCAGGCACCCCCAAAGCTCTGGATGCTTCTGTCACTGATATAATTTGCCTTCAAGCCACTCTGGTTCCAGGTCTTTCACATGAGCCAGGCTGGGGGAGGCAATACAGGACACTTGTGGTGATATTTGCAGATGGTATTTCCTTGAATTTAACATAAAATGTGTTGTGAAAGCCACAGCTCAAAAAGAAAAAGTAATAAAACACTGAGAAAGGTCAGCAATAGCAGGTCAGACACACCGAGAGTCAAGCTTCTTCACTGAAGTCAAACCAGAGCACACACGCAAATCAACGTTAGCTTTCAACCAGCTAGCTGAGGCACCATGAGTGGTGATTTTAGGGCCCTGATAGTCTCAGCAGGCTTGGGTAGACTGCACTGAAACTTCTTCCCATATAAGCATGCTCTTGGTATAAAACATGGATACCACATGAGGCAGGTAAACTTTTGTTTGGAGCATGGAGGTGCCCCCAGTCTGGGGAGGGGAAGCTGTTTGGATTAGGAAGAAACACAGAAAGGATGGTTATGCAATGGAAGCACAGAAAATGTCAAAAAATGGATCCAAACAGTCAGACTTTCTGGGTGCATTTAGAAACACCAGAGTCCTTGGACAACCACTCTTCATTAGCATTTGGTTTCTTCCATTGAATAGGCAGCTGTTCTGTCTGTAGGCAGCTGCCTTGAAGACAAGTGTTTAGAGGACAGTGTGTGATCCACCCCTTTGGCAGTTTTACTTCTTAGTGAAATCCTGTAGATAACCAGTTTTCCTGCATAGGAAAAGGAATGGCAGGGAAAGATTGTCATGTGTAATCCCAGGCTCCTGGCTCCCTGAGCTTGTGTTGGATAGTGTTGGCTGAAAACAGTCAGAAGACTAAACGTCTCTGTCTTGTGGGCCTTTAGGATAGCTCAGCTAGTTTTTCAGATAAAATTGAAATACAGTTTTGCAGGATGTGTTAATGATGGTTGTCATGGGGATTCAACTGAAAAGAAATATAAATATAAAAATCAAAGGGTTGCAGGCTGTGATCTACTGTCACTATTTATCTTTAGGTTTTTTTTCCCTTTTCACTGCATTTAAATTGGTCCTCACTCCAACAGCTTTACTAAGAGCTGTATAATTGCAGTCTTTTACAGCAGAAATCTTCTCTTTGAGTTACAGTAGCTGCGTATGTGGATGAGAAAAAGTCATTGATGTTGGCTGATTACGCCAAGGGCTTTGGGGACCTCTGGTCCAATATCTGACGCAGATTATTCACAGTTCTATAGGCTGCGTCACTGGTGTACTTGGCAGAGAGAAAAAGACTAAAAAGGATTGAGGACTGATCTGCTTCTCCAACATCCATGGGGTTTTCTGGGGACAATGCTGAAACATGGTGATGGAGAGCCATGAGGAGTGCCCTGAATCACAGACTGGAGCTATTCCACAATAACTAGATACTTCCACTTTGCAGCATCATTTTTTAAAAAAAATCTTTCTGCACCATTATATTCGCTTTAAATATTGAAAAAGGTCTATTAAATTATTTACTGAATCTCCTAAAGCCACAACGTTCAGGCAATGTACTGAAGCAAGCTAAAAAATTATATTTGCCACTTTCAGTGGATTCATGCATTATATTTCAGAAATATATGACACCTTTTTAAGTGAAAAGCTTTTTTTCTGTGAAAAATTAGTTACTTTCTTTTCGCGCCAAGCATTCGTGAGACCTCACCTGGAGTATTGTGTGCAGTTCTGGTGTCCTCAACATAAAAAGGACATGGAGCTGTTGGAACAAGTCCAGAGGAGGGCCATGAGGATGATCAGGGGACTGGAATACCTCTCATATGAAGACAGGCTGAGAGAGTTGAGGCTGTTCAGCCTGGGAAAGAGAAGGCTGCGTGGAGACCTCATAGCAGCCTTCCAGTATCTGAAGGGGGCCTATAGGGATGCTTGGGAGGCGCTCTTCATTAGGGGCTGTAGTGACAGGACAAGGGGTAACGGGTTCAAACTTAAACAGGGGAGGTTTAGATTGGATCTAAGGAAGAAATTCTTTCCTGTTAGGGTGGTGAGATGCTGGAATGGGTTGGCCAGGGAGGTTGTGAGTGCTCCATCCCTGGCAGTGTTCAAGGCCAGGTTGGATGAAGGCTTGGGTGGCACAGTTTAGTGTGAGGTGTCCCTGCTTACGGCAGGGGTGTTGGAACTAGATGATCTTAAGGTCCTTTCCAACCCTAACTATTCTATGATTCTATGAAACAATTTCAACAATAACAATTGGGTATAGCAAATAGTGCAGATTTGTGTGTTAGGCTAACCTCCATAAAACCTACAAGAGATAACAGCCTATTCTTTTAAACATCCTGATTAAATAGGAAACAGGTCAAGGTCTTTTTTATCAGAGCTTTTTAGGGTTATTTTACAGCATTGCAATAAAATCTGAAGGACGTTTGAGTGAAATGTGTGAGTTAAATAATAGCATGCTGAAAGTGCTGTTAAAGGCAATATTTTGGAGAAAACATTTAAGATTTCTATAGACTTTTAATGTTTTAAAATGTCTTTTTGATTCCAAGAATGGCTGAAAGGATGACTTCCATATGTTGTTTTCCTAGTGTTTATTTCATAGAATCATAGAATTATAGAATAGTTAGGGTTGGAAAGGACCTTGAGATCATCTAGTTCCAACTCCCCTGCCATAAGCAGGGACACCTCACACTAAACCATGCCATGCAAAGCTTTGTATGCTGACTGTAATAATGCTTAAAATGTTTTATTGTTATGACTTGTTTTCCTTTTTTTCCTTCCCCTTTTCTGATAATTATGGAGCTACATACCTATCAACCCCCCATATTTTTATATAGGTGACATATTTGATATATATATTTGATACATACCAATNAAAGCTTTGTATGCTGACTGTAATAATGCTTAAAATGTTTTATTGTTATGACTTGTTTTCCTTTTTTTCCTTCCCCTTTTCTGATAATTATGGAGCTACATACCTATCAACCCCCCATATTTTTATATAGGTGACATATTTGATATATATATTTGATACATACCAATAGTGCATTAAAAAAAAAATCACACCATTAACCTCCTTCTTTTCACTCATACATAAAATGGAACAAGCTTTAAAGTTTTCTTATAAATGAACAAATGTGAAATCACAGACAGAATTAATACACAATCTGAGTGTCTGAATGTCTTGAGAGAGTATGCATATGTGAAAACATAGTCTTTTACCAACTGGAACATGTCAAATATTGCATAAGGAGTCTGGAGATTTCTCTGTAGTAAGCCTGGTAAATGTACATTACTGAAATCAAAGCCTACAGACCTATTTTCATTCACAATTTAGACAGTAATCCTCTAATTTAGATAGTTGTTGGATATGTTAGTGGCTCAATCCCAAAATAGAATCACAGAATTCTAAGGGTTGGAAGGGACCTCAAAAGATCATCTAGTCCAACCCCCCTGCAAGAGCGGGGTAACCTAGAATACATCACACAGGAACTTGTCCAGGCGGGCCTTGAATATCTCCAACATAGGAGACTCCACAAC
>NDXB01014131.1:0-23026 GCA_002631895.1 Agapornis roseicollis
CATGAGGTTGGCATCAGCCCACCTCACAAGCGTGTCAAGGTCCCTCTGGATGGTATTCCTTCCATTATTTCATTAATAATGAAAATTAAAAAAATAATAGTACTTGTGTGTCCCCCACCCCAAGTTGTCAGTGGGATTTTATTTCTGGCCTGACTGAAAGCCCCTTCATCTAGGGGAGGAAGTTTTCCCACTGTAAAAAAAAAAATGGTACAACTGATCTGCCAACTCTAACTACATGGTTGTTTTTCCTTATCTTCTACGTTCAATTTTTAGTCACCTCAGATTCACCAAGTGAGATCTCACTTGGAGTACTGTCTGCAGTTACAGTGTTCTCAACATATGAAAGACATGGAGCTGTTGGATCAAGTCAAGAGGAGGGCCACAAGGATGATCAGGGGGCTGAAGCTATATGAAAGCAGGCTGAAAGTTGGGGCTGTCCAGCCTGGAGAAGAGAAGGCTGCATGGAGACATCAAAGCAGCCTTCCAGTATCTGAAGGGGAGCTACAAGGATGCCAGAGAGGGACTCTTCATCAGGAACTGTAGTGACAGGACGAGGGGTAATGGGTTTAAGCTTCAATGGGGGACTTTCAGGGTGAGGCACTGGAACAGGTTGGCCAAATAAGTGGTAAATGCTCCATCCCTGGCGATGTTCAAGGCCAGGTTGGACAGAGCCTTGGGCAACATGGTCTAGGGTGAGGTACTCCTGCCCATGGCAGCGAAATGGAACTAGATGATCTTAAGGTCCTTTCCAGCCCTAACCATTCTATGATTCTATGAACGCCTCTGCACAATGGTCATCAACATTTTCTGGGTAACTAATAGCTGTATGAGGGCTCCACTGTCCTGGATAACATCCATGGGAAACACTAACAACTTTCATCTCACACTGCCTGGATTGGAGAGCTGAAGATTCCCACCATAATCTCATTCGTGGCCTTTGCTCAAAGGTTATATGCAGCCATCAGCTAGGCAAACGGTGTGTGATCAGTTTGAAGTATCACTGCCCAAAACTCCTTAAGGCCCCCAGAGAAGACATTCACACAGTTACTTCTGAAGGAGTAACTGATTTTCACCTTTCCCTTCCCAGTCACTGCTTAGAGATGATCTGATTCCTGCTAGTTTCACTGCTAACTACAGGAATTTGAATGACGTGATGATACCTGTGCTTTTGTTTCTGGAGTCAAAGAAAGCCTGTTAGGATCTTATGCATGTGACAGGTAAAAGCCTATTCTAAAATAGTATCAACCTCCACAAACCCTAGGCTTTTATACTAACTGCATTTATACTCCAGCAAGATATCTGGCTGCGGAAAGCATACTTGCACTTTTTAAGGACCCCAGTGACGTCAGTTCAAACCCAGAATAACTTCATCTCACGCAGAACAGGCTTATGCATGTAATAATAACCTTACAAATCATGACTGACAGTTTTGTCGCATCTTTATATGACATTAATGGTCAAGAGAATATTGTTTCTTTATAGTGTCTGAATCATTCCATGTTGGGCTGTAACCATGAAAGGAACATACAAGACACCTAGCAAATAATGTGGTTCACTGCTTGCATTCAATAAATATATAGCTAAAGTTTAAATGACAAAATCATGACTATTTTTATTAGTTTACTAAGAAAACAAAAAATCACAACAGAAGTCTATGAATACACTTTATTATATTTGAATGTATTATCTGTGATGGCAGACATGTATACTACCAAAATCGTCATAAAATCCAAGGTAAAGACAAAAACTATTCAAGTAAATAGCCATAGTTTCTGTATAATGTAAACAAACACGTCCCTCAACTACTTTATATTTTCTACAGCAGCTTCTTGAAAAGGGGGTACATAAAGTAAGATAGGTAATTTTTAAGCTTCTGTTTCAAAGTTATGTGAAATCCATTTGTTTGCAGTGAAATGGAACAAAACGAAGATTTACAAGGCCCACTGAGGTATAAAATCCAAGGAAAAAATAACAATCAAAATAAAATCAAAGTTGCTTTTTATGCCCTCTGATGTTCTTTTAGTGGATGAAACAATTTCAGTACTTGCATACCAGCAGAAAGTCTTAGAATATCAATACAAAGCTACCTAGAAGAACACAGTAGTTGCAATAGTCTTTTTAGGTCATTCATATTAGCCCAAGAGCTGAAAGAAATACGAAAAATCTGGACTTATTCTATTAAAAAAGGACAAAATAAAGCTGTCAGTTGTTTAGCATTCTTAACTGGTCCAGGTCAGAAGCTGCATTCATAGCTTATATTTGCATTGGCACCATAAAACATAAGTAAAATATCAAGAGCTACATAATACTTTTCACACCTTGTTCTCAAAGTAGTTCATATTCCTGAATAATTTTTTCATGGCTCTAGTTAAAAGCGATTTTACAGTGTAAGTTCAAAGGATTCTCTGGTAAGCTAGAAGAGGAAACAAGATCATGCACCATCTTGCCTAGCACTCTTGACTGCTCCATCCTAAGCGTAATGCCAAGAATCAAGAAGTTTTACTACAGGATAAACATTTAATATCAACAAACTGGTACAGACATGAATATTCACCACAAAAACAGCCTTATAGAATAGCTTGTTGAGTGAAACACTGCATAACAATGTCATGAGCTACAGTACCATTACAGGAGACAGCGTCAGACATGAAATTCTTGTAATACTAAATTTTTACAATTTCCTGTCACCTGAGGTTTGCAGAAGGAAATTATGTATTTATCAGCATAGAAATATTCTTCAGAGACGATACTGTACAATATAATAGGTAATGTAAACAGAGATAAGGTTAACAATTTGCCTCTGGATAAATACATGGATACTCACACACTTACCTTGACTATCACACACAGTCCTAAATTCATTAAATTATTCACAATAGTACAGGTAGTGGCTCTTCTCAGAGAGTACAATGGACCAGCTTGCTGCTCTGTCTTGATTCACAGGCACATTACTCATTCTTGCAGGGAGATGAAGCAATAAACATACTAACAGGTAAGGTGAAGGAGATCACTTCTACAGATGCTACTCAGCTCAAATGAGAATGTGGGTAAGAGGCAGATTGCTATCAGAAACCCAAGGAATGCTGCCAGGATGGAAAACACTTTTCAAGTTTCCCAAATGGCCAGAGTGAACCTAACAGGCTGCTGTAATGGTGTCTCTCCCACATACTGGACTAAGACAGTTCAAAACCAGGAAACCTGTGTCCTAAAAACCACTGGACAAACACTGGCGAGACTAAGTCAGAGCCAGAACTGCTCTAACTGGCAGCGCCACATGGCAAGTAAGAGCCAGGCCTCAGTTGCAGAAGCCTCTTCCGTAGCACTTACAATGCCAGACAAGCAATTCGGCCCCAGGAACATGCCACAGCCACTGGAAGGCCTAGCCAGGGCAGTAGTGCATATGGTCAGAAAAATGGGATGTTGAATCTCAAGTGTCTGGATGGACATCTTCAACCCTCTGAAGAAGTCTCCCTACTCTTTCCCCTAATTAAATAGAGAATTTTGACATACCACAAGTATAGGTACAGAATCCTATGCCTACTAGAAATAATTCATACCTGCATTTACTACTGCTTCAGCTGCAGGCTGTCATTTCATCCCACTTCAGTGTCTATGTCATCCTTTCACCTGGGTGTTGGAGTCAATGAGCACAACCTGGAACATAGCTGTTTGCATAGGGCCTAACAACAATGCCCAGGGCCATGACTAGAGTATTCAGATACTTCCTCCAATCTGATAAATACCAATCTATCAGTATAGTATTGTTCCACAGAATTTATCTGCTAGTTTTACAGTGAAGTATTTCCAAGAAGTCTTGAGCAGATAGTATTCTGCTGTTTCTCACAAAAAACTATTCTGAGGATAGCATGCCTCACTATTCCTGTCATCCTGCCATTTGCTCAAGTACTGTACAATTTTCATTTCTAATCACACAGCCACCCAGTAATATCTGTCTGTACAAGCCACCAACAGTGTACTTATTCTGTATACCTACACTTAATATATTGTGAGACAGTCCTAGGTGATTTTTATGGAAAAAAAAGCCTTCCTAAAAAGTTGTGTAATATGGATGCATAAGTGTAATTTGTGACAGTCCCAGAACTACAGGGTGAAGATCTATATCAAACTACTTAATTAAAAATTATACTAGTAACATAGTGAAAAGTTTATTATAGAGGCACCACCTAATACGGCACCACTAATTTAAATTCTGGGTAACCAAATTTTTAACTCCATCAGTTCAAGGTGACATTTATTTTTTTTTTAATACCCTTTTAACACTGCTTGCCATAATAATATTAACTGCAGGTGTAAGATATCTTTATACCACTAAGTATATACCAGTAGATCTTAAAATTCCTTCCTACACCCATCCTAAGACAATACAGCTGCAACAGAGAGTACAACTTTTAACTGTACAGGTGTAGCTGAAGCTGTACAACTCTTGAATACAGGGAAGGCCTAGAAGTATGACTATAAATATGCTCCCTCGGGTGCATAAGACACTGTGCAAGTGACCAATAAGGAGCCCCCTTATTTAAAGCTAAGGGATGTCTTTTTCTTTGTTTAGGCAAACAAAAATAGCATATTTTGTTCCAACCACTGCAGTTTCCCTCTGGAAAAGAAAAAGGAGAATGTCTGCCGATTTGAGGATCCATAGCAAATCCTCAGCTATAAGGAAAAAAAAAAATTACTATGGAGAAAATATAACATAGCTCTTCCTTTACAACATTTATATGAATAGGCGCCTCACCAAAACCACAAAACAATTATCCAGAAATTCTCTAGCATAATTCCAGTTCAAGAAGCATCAACATGCCCAAGTTTCCCAGTGAACTGACAGCACTTAATGGGCCCTGACCTGCTTAAAATCCGGAATAAAAACTCCAAATAGCCCCTGGTTTCTGGCAGCCTCTTGTACTCTATCCAGTGGGATGCTGCTCACCATCCCACACAGGACACAGACAAGCTGCCCACAGAACATGCCCCTGTCCTGTGCAAAGGCGCCTGGACCCTCATACAAGGTGTAAGCAAGTACCTCGTCGCTGTGAGGAGGCCTGACAGACCCCCGCGTGCCGAAGGCCTTCGCAGGATCCCAGCGCTCCCCACTCTAGGCCCCTGCCCAGGGGCTACCTCCTGCCCGCTGGCTCCGCGGCCAGCGGCCCCGACCCGCTGCAGCCCCTCCCAGACCCCACACGTTCTCCCTGTCCTGCCTAGCAGGAGGACCGAGGAGTCTACGAACTCAAAACACCATGCTCCTTCTGCGGAGTCCCCAGGACCGGCCCTTTCTCCGCTCCCGTCGAGCCGCTCCCGGACACCCCAGCCCGCCACGACTAGGCCCAGCTGCCCCTGCGGCTCCGCCGCGACTGGCCAACCGCGAGGCGCTGGGCCGGGCAGAACCGAGAGGTAACCCGGGAGGACACTCACCATGTTGAGAGCTGTGCAGGCCTCTTCCCTCACGGCTCAGGCGGAGACTGAGGGCGACGGCGGCAACGGCTTCCTCCGGCGGCGGCAGCTCCCGGCTCCTCACGGGCCCTTCCGTCGCCTCCCGATCATGCGCAGTGCGGCGCATCCCCCGCGCCGGGAGCCGACGCTGCGCGGCCGCGGCGCAAAGGGAGGGAGTCCGCACCGCAGGGCAGCTCGGCTCGGCAGCCTTGGTCCGCTCCTGGCCCCGTCCGGGTTTCCTGCGGGAGCGGCTGGCGCTAGCACCGCGGTGCTTGTGGCTGCGGCGCGAATGACGGACTGGTCGTCGTACGCAGCTGAGGTGGGGGGTGCCGCGCTGGGGGAGGAAAGGAGGTCCTTGGCTCGAGGAAGGGAAGGGAGACAAACCCACCTCCTATGTCTTCGGGGTTGGGAACAGGGGCGAGCTTCCCTCCCGCGGCGGGCTTGGGCGTGGAGAGGCCGCGGAGCAGGAGCGGGCAGCTGTGGCCGCAGCCAGGCGCGGAGGGGTGCGGCCTCCTTAGGGGCGCGGGCCGCCCGGGTCCCTCACCCCTCTCCCGACCCCCGGGAGCCGCCGCCACCCTTCGTCCCTTTTCTGTCGGGGAGATTCTTTATTTTCTCAGATACCTGAAATCCAAACGCTTTGCGAGCTGTGCACGCGCGTGGTTAACACGGGCGCCGCGCGCAGGGGTGTTCCGAGGTTTCTGTCGAGGGCACAGCCCCAGCGCATGAACTTCCCAAGACGTGGGATGGAAAAAGCCGGTGGGGTTTTCAGGATGGGTTTGGAAAGGATGCAGAAGACATTTGCTGAGCAGCCACGGAGACTTGGGGAATGTGAAGTCACAGGCTAGCAGCTTCGGAGGCATTTTCCTGTGGGACCCTCTCCATACTTGTAAGATCCTCCTGCGGAAGGCTGTAATCCCCTTTGGGCAGCTGTTGCTTCCAAGGGGCTGTTGACAGATGCAGCCTTTTCTGCAGTAGCATAGGTGTACTAATAAAAGAGACTGTAAGTATTAAAACACAGTTTGTACCAATATCCGAGAGAGTTGGTTTTTCCCAAGAAAGCTTACTTCACCTACTGCAGATTTCTGGCTGCTGAGGAGGATTGGGGAAGCAGAGTATTTGCTGATAAAACTCAGTGGCAAACTGCTAGTTGTGAAAAACAAAGGTTTGAGATCTCATTCTTGTTCTCTCATCTCCTGCTGAGCTGGGAGCTATTAAAATAAGTTTCTGTATTTGTATTACGTAACTGATATGATGGCACACACACAAAAGAAATTAAGACTTTAGAAAGCCATTCTCCATGATTGATGTCCAGGGTTTATGTTTTTTAAAGAAAAGGGCCTGAATTGCTCTTCACTTATTTTACTGAAAAGCAGAGCTAAGCTTAGATAGGAGTGTGAGGAGTTAAAGTACTATTTGGAGAGGAGAATGAGGCCCGACCTGTGGAATGTCTAGTTTTGCTGGTGTTCTGAAATGGTAAATTTAAGAGTTGTCTTCATATTAAGTATATGGTAACATGTGAATTCAGCTATCCTGAGAGATGCTAATTGCCTGGATACCTTGAATCCTATTGAAAAACGTGGTTTTGGAATCGAGGATGGCTGCAAAATGACGAGCATAAAGAGCCACGAGCACTGCACACCAGCCCAGTCCATGTGAGCAAGGGCACAGAAGGCAAAGCCAAACCTGAAAATCTGTTTCACTGAGTTAGCTAACTGCCATCACTATAATGTGCTGTGACAGTCCCCCTACAATCTGAAGAAACAGTTTAGACCTGGAGAATTACTGTAACATGTAATAATCTTGAGAGATTACCTGTGATTGCACTGGATTCCTCAGGACAGAGACAGGATTTATAAGTGGCTTGTTTTTCCCTAGTATCTGTGAATCTTCCTGGTTTTCTTTAGTGCAGGGCCTGCTGGGGTTTTTTTTGAGTGTGTGTCTGCAGACACACTGTGCTTACTTACTCTTTGAACAAGATGTACATAAGGTTATTTAGCTTCAAAGAATGTTGAAAAAGTCTTTCTTTCATTTTGCTTCTTTGTTCACTGAATAATGTACTAAGCATATTTTGAATGTTTTCTTGTTTAGGACCTAATTAAAAAGGTAGACTTGATTTTATGCATTCGATGTATGTTTAAAAATATTTCTTGGGAAATTCACCATTGCTACAACTTTCAGTTCAATCTGTTGTTTTCATTGTCAGCCTGGGTTACTAATTAGTAGTATTTAAATTAGCTGCAGGTCTGGTAGAATTTATTCTCAATACTTTAATGTTCAGAAATTGTTCCTGCTGTACCATATTTTTTTCTGGGAGTCAGGATATTTGCAGTCTGCTTCCAACTTTGACTGACTTGTGATTTAATCTCTCCAGTTTACTAAATTATTCCACATTATGAATTCCCATTGTATAAAATATAGAAAATCGTATTTAACTGCTTTGCAGGAGCTTCTTATTGGGGCAGATAAAAGCAGATGATTCAGTAAAATGCAAATCAAATAAAATGTGTGAAATGCAGATTAATGCTATTCCTCGTGTGCATGCTACTGTTTTGTTGTTGGCTTGGGTTTTTTTGTTTGTTTTGGTTTTTCTTTTTGTTTGTTTGTTTGTTCTGTGGTGGTTTTTTATTTATTTGAAGGTTTGTTTGGTTTGGTGTTTTTTCAATTTCAGTTACAAGGTGAAACTGTACACAAGAAAATGAGTGACTTTCTACTGCCATTTAAGTTGTAAATCTAGTGTTACTGATTTTAGTGGAGGCTACAGTATGCTCTTCTGTCTTGTGCTTCCATGGGTATTTCTGAACTGCCAAATCAAATGTAAGTTACCGTACCCAGAGCTCTTCACTACCACAGCCAGGCTATCTGGTGTCTCAGCCTGAGCCAGTTTGATTAGACTGCTTGAGTTATCTTCTCCATACATGGCATACTGCAGTAGGAAT
This sequence comes from Agapornis roseicollis, assembly GCA_002631895.1. NCBI lineage: Eukaryota > Metazoa > Chordata > Aves > Psittaciformes > Psittacidae > Agapornis > Agapornis roseicollis. The sequence goes on from NDXB01014131.1 coordinate 8,382, forward strand.
ATCCTGCATAGCAGATGCTTCAGGAAACAGTCAGATGGCCCCAATTCCATTCACGTCCATATGCCTACTGGCAGGCTGTACATATGCAGATGTAGATCTACAGTTCAATGACATGTGTGCCATCTGAATTTCTGAGCAGAGGGAGATGCTTTATAATAAGAGGCACCATGAGGCTGCCAAGAAGTGTATGTGTATGTGTTCAGAGTAAATTGTCTAAATTGGGCTTTTTAGCTTTTGTACAACTCCATCCAGCATGGCACAGCAAGTCAGACCAGTGATAAACAGCTCTGCTATTTGTAAACATGACGCACATTCAGCGATACAGACTAGGAGGAAATATTATTCATTGTGCAATCTGCATGCAGCATAATCGCTGTGACCACAGTACATAATGACTTGTTTAGTTTATGGTAACGCTGACATGCTTGCTTTGCTTTGTTGTGAAATCCAATGATGTTTTATCATCTCATGTGAACCCTAGAAGAACCAGTCAGTGATTTTTATAAATCCAGGTGTGTCAAATGCATAGTTGTGAATATAACATTGATCTCTTTTAAACTGACTTGAGCTCTCTCACAGGCGGAGAAGAAAATCTCAGGTGGAATCACTGCAGAATCCATTTAGTGTAATCCCCTTGTTGAGAACTTCCTGTTAGAGCAATTTCTGAGGAAGAAGCCCCAGGCTGTATGAAGGAAAACAGTAACCTGGAACAGCTTGGCCAAGAAACGTCTTTCTAACCCACATATCTTTTTGTCAGCTACTTTGTACTCTAGAAGGTGAAACCACCAATTCATCTTACACTGATGGAATAGCTGTAAAGTGATTATAACTATGGCCCTTTGCCTGCAAATGCTGACCCCATGTTTAACTAAAGCAACAAAGTCCATGAACTGTTCTGCACAAGGAGTTTTAATGCACTCTAAACTCATGAAGTTCCTTGGCATCCACAGGTACAGACACAATGGTCTGCTCCTATCCACTTGTTGAGCTGATATAGTTGGAAGGTCTCTATCTCTGTATTATTTTCTGCACTGAAATAAGCACAGAGGAAGTAAACAGTCCAAGAACTTGAGCAATTTAACCTGCAAATTGGCACATCACTAATCTCTGAAGATTGTTGTTAATAGATTGCAGGGACGGGTGTTCACCTTTACTAAGTTTTTCATCCTTCATGCATTACACAAGAGGCTAACATGTTACTACACCCAGTCCATGACACTGTTCTACATGGTATTATCTCTGGGAAGAAGCAGGACAGGTTTATGTGACAAAGGAAGAAATGTCAGGTCAGGGAGTCTAAAAAAGTCTGAAAATTTCTCATGTATATAACTATGTACCCTGGCAAGCCTGAAAAAACTGAGACTGTCCAGGACAACTAATGGGCAACAGTCTGCAAGACTCCTGGTGGTTTGGGTTGGGTTTTTTTTTGGTTGGTTTGGGTTTTTTGTTGTTTTCTTGGTTTGGTTTGGGGGTGGGATTTGGTTGGGTGGGTGTTTTGTTGTTGGTTGTTTTTAAAACTCATCAGTACTGATATACATATACTAAAGGCATTTTAAGTAATATGAATTAAGAAATCAGAGGGCTAAAAAAATTGAGCTAGCTAGTTGACATTTCCTTAGTTCACAACTTTTGTAAACAAGGTATCATCTTTATAAACAGAATGACTTGAAATTTCCCAAGCTGTGAACCAGTCAGTCAGACAGTGCCATCATAACGATGACTTCATGATTAAAATCTATACCTTTGAGCTATAAGCAGCTTTCCATTCTCACTACGAAGAATTATAGGCAATTTCAAAAATCCAGGAGACTGAAACACACTATTTCCCTATCACTGTGTGTACATGTGCACATGTACACACTATTTCCCTATCACTGTGTGTACATGTACTTTCTGTACACACCAACTTTAATTGCTTAACTTAATAAAAATAAGCTATGATAATTGAGAGCACATTCTGCTATTAATATATGAAACAATGATTTAAGTTACATGTAGGGGAGTCAGAGCCTTTTGTCATGAGATAAGCAGTCTGCAAGAGTAGTGCAGACATACAAAGCAAGGGCAGTAAGAGGGCTCTTACCTCCTGTCATACCTGTTACACATTTAGCTGTTTCCACTCCTTGCAGTGTCATAACAGCAAAATGGTTTTTGGAAACATGTCTACAAAACCCAACCAATATTAATTTTCTGATATCAAAGTGGCAAATTGAAACATCCATGCCCATGACTAGCTACCAACATCAGTACAGTGGGTAAACTTAAAGGGGAATATGTATTAAGCATATCTGTATGTAATAGTTCTGGTTTTAAATTGGTTCATTCTAGTACACACTTGATAACATTTTATAATTCTATAGAGCAGGAGCTATGTCTTATGTTTCTGGGATGCTCAGCAGAGGACACATGGGGGGGGACACATGGCTGCAGTTACCGTTCCCGTGTTTATCTCTGAGTGCTTCCGTTTGTGCCATAATACGGAGGTGAGTGAGAAGAAAAACCAAACAGTACAGCCCAGGGTAAGATGTCTCTTTACAGAAAGGCAAGAGGGATGCAGCTCTTGGCAGCAGTTGTTTTCACCAGTCAGTCTTCCCAGCTTTACTGGCTCTAGTAGGTTAAGAAGCAGAGAAAGTGGAAGATGTTAAGTGATTATGATGTTGGCTGCCATTCATAGAGACCAGTTACCATTTCAAAAGCAACTTTTTGGCACCAGACTGTTTATACTGAAAACAGATTGTCCTGGTTTAACTCCAGCCAGCAGTTGCTATCTCACACCCTGCCCAGGTGGGATGGGGAGGAGACTCAGAAAAAAAAAAGTAAAAGTAAAACCTGTGGGTCAAGATAGGAACAGTTTAATAATTAAAATAATAACGAAAAGGAGACAGCAAAGGGACAGAAAACCCAAGCAGCACAAGTGATACACAATACAATTGCTCACCACCTGCTGACCAACGCACAGCCAATCCCCAAACAGTGATCAGTGCCTCCCAGCAAACTGCCCCCAGTTTCTATAGGGGAGCATGGCAACCTATGTACAGAATAGCTATTTGGCTCATTTCAGTCAGCTGTCCTGGCTGTGCATCCTCCTTGCTTGTGTCTCTCCTCACTGACAGAACATGAGACTGAAAAGTCCTTGATCAGGGTAAGCACTATTCAGCAACAACTAAAACATTGCTATGTTATCAACATTAATTTCATTGTAAAGCCAAAACACAGAATTGTACCAGTTACTAGGAAGAAAATGAACTCTATCCCAGCTGAAACCAGGACACAGATGAAAACTAAAATAGAGCTACTGTTAGAATTTAAAAATCCAGTAGGACGCTAGACAGCCATTTTACTTGCTTATTATTGCTATGATAAAAATTGTGGGGTATTCAACCATAATATCCATGTTTATTTTAACATGAATTCATTGTATAATTGACAGATTTTAAGCTAACATCAAATTATATCATTAAATTTACTGCATTACTTTTGAAAGAAGAGAGCCTGCATTCTAAGAGTTCCACATCAGTTCGCATAAAAATAAATGCCAAGGTTTCAACTCTGAATTTCTGCCTTTTTTAATATGACATTTAGTTATGTATATTACTTTCCAAATGGAATTCTTTTGCAGAGGGCTATGCCCCAGTATCCTAAAGATACTACATGGCATATACCGGTGAAGCAATCACAGCACTTGGAGTATCTGTTGAGAACACACCTTGTGTAAAAGCTGTAAGTTCAGACCTTAACCCCTTGCCATTGACTGCTCCATAAACACATTCAGCCATTACTGTTGGGCTTTTTACATCCAGAACAGATAAAACACAGTCAAATAATTCTTGATCTCACTGAACCGAAGAATAATCAACAGAAATGAATGGTAAGCGTGCTGGTTGGCAAGCCCTTTAAAATAGGTACAAGTCTCTTCAATAAAAATAAAATTTAAAAAGAGAGTAGTATGTTCAGATCAACACCTCACCCCCAACTGAGTTTGAAGTCCTGCCAAACACTTGAGTATTATTTTCTTAATCCTGAAGACAGAAAGTAGGATTTTCTGGTAACTAGGTAGTATGACCATTACAACAAAGGACTCAATACACATTGGAACCTTTGAGGCTTTATGATTCATTGGTATATATATTTATTGTCTAAAAGGTTAAAAAAAATAACCTTACAAGTAAAAATAGTCCACACCTGAAACTATAGTTGTACTAGCAGGCATGGAAAAATAAGTATTTATAAGTCACTCTATCCAGTGTTTTGATTAACATAAACCTTATTAAATAGGAGGAAACATGGGCAAATATCTATTAAGTGACTTGTCTGAAGTCACAGTGAGTCAGTGGCTGAAATAAGAATACAGACCTGCTTACCTCTTCCTGTGTCCTAATCACTAAGCCAGCATGAATTCAGGCTCCTCACCACAGATCTTCACTGGGTATAAGCTATAGTAATTAACAGCAGCTGAAGAGTGCAAGAGACATGGAGATCCCACAGGTGAGTAACTGAAGTTTATGAAGGGCTGTCCTTTTGGTATAACATTCACACTACCAAGCAGGATGTTCTGTAAGCGGTATAACCAACTGACCAGTAAGCTTACTAAGTGTTACACTCTGATCCCATCTCCCAGAAACCATAGCCTGGAACACTAGTGTTCTTTCCTGTAGGCTATCAATTGTGGCTGAACTACACATCCCATGACTTGGTCCCCTCTCTCTTCCAGCAGCAACAGTAGGTAATTAGAATTAGTTTAGATTCCTTGTTTCTATAACATTTGTCACTCTTGTATCAGAACTACATCAGTATTTGAAAAAGATACATTAATAATGAACAACTGGCAGAGATTATCCTTTTAGCTTGAATACTAAAATACTGCATTTTAAACAATTACCAATTTTTTTCTTTCTTACTCTATCACTAAGTGTTCTACAGACAACAGTTTAGTTACAGCTCTTACAATTCACATAATACAAGGATTTATCTGTAATAAAATTTCTGAATATTCTGTAAACTAAAATCCAGGGTTACAAGAACAACCTTTAATCACTTTGTTATCTCTAAGTTCAGTTAAATCACATTATTGCAAAACATTTGAAGTGTGCAAATCCCAACAGTTACTTCTGCAAGAGATTTTATGCTGAAATAAACAAAGCCTTCACTGAAAAATCAATCTCAGTGAAAGCTTATGGGGGTGGGGGGGAGTGAGGAAGATGGGACAACCCAACCAAAAAAGACCCTGCTAATTTTCAGAAGTGAAGGAAAATTAAAACTGGCAAAATTATTTGTCTCCATTCCTAAGGGAGGACTTTTTGTCACATTCTTGTTTCACTGGCTGGCTGAAGGAAGCAGCAAAGACTTCCTGACAGAGAACCTCATGCTGTGAGTTTTAGTGTTTTGCTACAGATTCAGTGTAGCAAAGCAAGTCTAGAAACACAGCAGTAACATGTAGAAGTTAAAAAATACCAAGCTGCAGCATCTCTTCAGGACTGAGTTTACATTTCTATATATAGATTCCATTTTTAGATAAAACAAGTCACTAAACTTACCTGCAGTGAAACCCATTACAACTGTCTGGACTGCTGCTGCCTAAATGTGATCTGCAGATTGTGGTCTATCTATCATCCTATGGTATCTGACAAACAGCTCCTTAAAACCCTCTCATGCATAAACATAAGCAACCAAGGAAAGAATAAAATGGAGAAAAATGAAAACAAACCTAAATTCAAAGTTAGGCTTAATTTTTATTTGGCAGTAAATAGAAAAATCACTGTGGCAATATTCTACATGATGATCACTAATTTTTCTGTCAGATAGCCATTGGATTACAAGGAAAATTGAAAAGTATTACAGTATACTTTTAATATGTAGACCATCCAGGGATATTAGTTTTACAATTTTTGTCTGCATTGCAGGCAAGAGTGCACAGTTACAGCATCAGATCAAAGAACTGCCTATGACATATATTGATTAAAAAAATGAGATTTCATGTAAGTACAAGGATCCATTTGCACACAGGTATAACTACAAGTTTGGGATCACTGTAGCATCTATGGGTGTTCCTTTCTGCAGTATCAATCATGCTATTGTCTTAAATTAGTATATCAAAAGTTCATATGACAAACAGAACTTAACTAAGAAGGTGAAAATACATTGCAACAATTAAAACACTTTTTCTTTCCCTTTTCCTCTTTCTCTGAGGTACTTTTCAAAAGAAGTTACATTTATAGCAAACGATCAAAATACCGTGTCTGAGAAATATTTTCTTTGCATATCCTACCAATAACCTACCAGTTTTCCCTGTTGCAACACTGCAAATACAAAATATACTAAGTAATATACTAAAACATAAACAATATGGGAAAAGTAATAATGATTTTGAACTCAGTATTTTGGCACCTTAAGTACCCTTTAAGTATTAAAATAAGATTACCATTTTTCTATGCTACGTTATGTTTGAAGATAAAGTGATTTTTTTGGACAGCAAATGTTCCAACTGATTAGTGTAGCAAATGCTAATATGTACTTGAAAAATGCATCAGATATTTCAAGGTATATTTTTGAAATGAAAATTTTCACTACTCATTGAGGTAAATAGAAAAAAAAATGCATCAAAAACAGCTGAAGAGAAATCCTGGGCTAAGAAACAATCCCAAATTCCTTATTCAGGCAAAAATGTAAGCCACAAACAGGAATTTTTCTAGAGAAATGGATTCATAAGAAAATTGTCACCTTCCATATTTTCTTGAAATCAATGCTGTAACTTGTCAGGAAAAAAAAAAAAAAGCAGCTGTGAATGCAAAAATAGGCAGAAGACCCCTGCTGTGTGTAACTTACAGTTCTAACTAACCTCTCCCATACTGTATGAGTTCCACATCTTCCACTGTAATGCCTTTTCACAGGCAAAAATAACCACTGAACAACAATCACATAGGTCCACAAGTTATATATATGATTACAGTACAGTGATATCCAAGTTTCAGTAAAGTCACCATAATTTACTGTCAAACTATGCAGGAAGTGCTGAGGAAACCAATTCCCCAATTGACTGTACAAAACAGCTTGCTGAAAATATGAAGAAATCTCCTCCTGAGAGAAAATCAGCAGAGTAGAAAAAATTCAAATGCAGCTTCCTTGAACTTCATTTTGTTTCTGCCTCTTCATCCATGAATTCAACTAATGGAGCATGTCTGTTGGCCTGGGCACCTTCTTGGAAATTCACCTTTTTTACCACTCCTGCCTTTGGAGCCCTTATGGTATGCTGCATAGAAACAGATCAGTAGTGAACAAGCAGAGTACTTTGCACCTCACTCCCCAGCAAATGCTAATGCTCTTTGGTGCAATTAAAGCAGAACACAATTACTTCATCTGACATGTATATTTATTTTAATTTTTTGTTGTTGTTTGGTTGGGTTTTTTTTTTTTTTTTTAAAAAGCTTATCCTAGTCCTTTTTCAAGTTTTATTTTCTCATCAATATTTATTTTGATATTGATACTGAAGATGTTGTTATATTTTGAAGCATGATCAGGTGAATGCTATTTACTTCTCTAGCATTTTTTATTATAATAAATGCCAAGCAGAGGTAATTCAGTTTTAATCCAAAATGTTAATCATATGGCATATTTGTTCCCTTAAGTGGTATCTACAGATTACTAAAGATATTTTTGTTTGCTGGCCAGGAAAGGTCTTAATTGAACAGATATTTGGCTAAATACAGATGAAACACAAATACAACTACTAGTGAAGGTAATGAAATAGTATGCTTACATACAATAACAAGAAGACCAATTTGGGGGTTGGTATCAGGTTAGTTTTCCACTGAAGTTTTGTTTCTTGGTAGTTCTCTACATAGGTCTAGTCTAATATCAAATATTAAATATTAGATATTAAATCCTCACATCTAAGCAAGTATTAATTTAAGTAACTGCTTATTCAATTTAACATCTTTTATTTCAATAGCACTGAAAAAAAAAGACAACTCAGATAATGTCTGTCTGAGGTATCATCTGGAGAGACACAAAAATTTAGCATCCAACTGCAAATAATTTCAGGTGTCTTTTTTTTTAGCACACAGTTATATTTCATGCCATTTTAGTGTCATTTATAAAAGGACATGGTAAGGGAAAGGCAATTTTTCTCAACAACATTAATTCTTCTACCACAAGCTGAAATTTAAAATAAACTAATAGCTTAACCAAACCATTACAGGCTGCAAAAACTACAGTTCAAACAATCTGAGCCAGAGTCAAGCAATGTGACAATATACAATGGCCAAAATGCTGGTCCACTGAATTTCACATGGACAATTACAAAGTATCTTTAGTGTACTATTGGTAAAACTTTATGTAAACAACAATAAAAGTATTATTAAAAAAAAAGTCCTATGCATATTCACAAGGTCACTGTTAGCTAAATTTCTGTATAAAGTAGCTGCAGACATTACATATGCTTGTATCTCAGTGAGCAAGAGATACACCCAGATAATTTTCTGCTAGAAAAGTGAAAGGGGGGAAGGAGAGAGAAGGATTGAGAAAGCTAACCAAGTGAACATTAAAACATCTGCAGAGTACCATGGATTATATAATCATCATTTGTTAATAATAGCAAATATAATCCTCTAAAATCTAGTCGGTCAATGCATGCTTTACAGCATATGAAGTGATGCCAAAAATGACTAAATTATGACCAGAATTTTATTTTCTCAGTAATTAGAACCTTTTATATCTCACCTACCTCCATTTTCATAGCTATCATAACCATCAGCGGGTCTCCAGTCTGAACCTTGTCCCCTGCTTTCACAAACACCTACAGTTCCAGAGAAAATTGAGAAGGAATCATGCATATCTGTACCATTAAACATCATCACCTGACTTTGCCTAGCACAGTCTACCAAGTGACTCTGGTTTTGCAAAACAGCCTCATATTTTTATTGCTGCTGAGTTAGGTATCCAAGTTATCTAGGTAATACTTAAGGGAAGTCAGAAGCTATAGATATAGGTTCAGTAACAGCCAACAGGATGACCAGGAAGCAATTTATGTATCAAAGAAAAAACACTAAATAAGACAGTGTACATTCCACACTTTTTGAGCTTCTAAACTTCTTTTGAGGGAGAAAGTGCAGAACCTTTTCCTGGAGTCCCTGAAGTCTTGAAAAGAAGATCCATACAGAAGATTGAGGAGCCACCTAGTTTTTCTACAGTAACTGATTTACACGTAAGAGATCCATGTTCAGTGTACTCCACCCTCTGAAAGGGTTCATGCCTTTTTGTTGTTTATGCCTTTTTATCACTAGAAGAATTCTTTTAACTGCTAAACTGTCCTGGAAATGTTTTTTTTTCTGTTGAAACTTGTCAATGTACAGCGAAATACACAAGACTTGCTAGGCTAAAGAAACAAAAACAGAAACAGAAGCAACAAAACACATAGCTTAGCAAAACAGGCATTTCTTTTTTGCAAGTACATCTAGCATCTCACTCTTCTGGTTAGATACAATGGATCACACTGGAACACTGTAACTGAACAAAGCCTGTAACACTTCAGGGAACTTTGCCTTAAAAATAAATTCAGATGAAAAAGAAATAATTTAAGAAGTAGGGTTAGTTAAATATTCAGATTTTCCAGAGCTCTAGAAAAAGAAGACTAGAAGCCTGAAAAACTCTTGGGTGGCTGCTGAAAACTCAAGAGTAAACAGGGCATTTTCCATTTGGAAGAAGTCACATAGCACTGACATTTCTGATCCTAATTCTTTCTTTCCTGGCAGTACAGAAGCAAACGCCATTTCTGGAAGAGTAAATTTGTACATATATTGGAGAATTCATGTCCTGCCCATATTGTGATAATTACCTTTTCAACTGTGCCTGTCATGGGTGCTACAGCACCACTTTGCATCCCCACTGAACTCACTGCACGTAAGTACTTGGGTACAGGAAGGCCAATCTGAGCACTACCTTCCTACAGAAATAAAATCAATAACATATGAGTTAATGACATAAAATAATACTACTAGTGCAATATGGTAACATACATGGAAAGAACAGATCCAGCTTCAGCAAAATGAGTCAACTGTTCAGGGTGGAAGAGGTATGGGGGCAGAGCAGCAAAAGCACTGTCGGTATGCTTACTACTTCAACAGTATCCAAGTCCTCAAAAGCCATAGTGGCAGCTGCCAAGGATCAGCAAGGAAGGAGCTACCCCTGGGAAAAAGAGGTTCCACATGGACCTATGTACCAAACCCACACCTTCCCTATTCATGCACAGAAGGCTTTAGAAAATGTGCAAAGGCAGGTTGATAGAACAAGAAAGACAGCCATTGGCATCTTCATTGCCAAGCATTATCAATGAGTGTTTCACAATTTACAATAAAGTGGATTCAGCATTGAGTTTAGTGAGAAATTCTCACCATTATTCAAAATTCCCCAGTTCCTCTCAGACTCACTACCCAGAGTTTCCTTAAGACTCATCCTCTCACACATCCTTCCCATACCCTAAAACTCCTGTGATTTCTTCTAGATGGCCCCATCCTAGACTCACTCCACTCTGATACTATACAAAAACTGCACTTTGCCATTCCAGTATGAATTCTTTTGTCCTCATCACTGGAGTAGCAAAGTTCTCAATGCAGTCTGCTGGAAGTCTTAAGGAGCTCAGAGCTAGAGGTTAATTACTGAAATGAATACATAATAATTTATTTATTTATATTACATTTGTATTGAGTTAATTTAAGGGCCTGTCAGCTTTTTAACTACAAATAAAAAATTACAAGCCTGATAATGCAAACTGGGGCACCTTTTCTTTCAAATGTCATTATTCATGCAATACAAATACAGCTATGGTAACTTGTAATTCAAAGTTTTCAATATTAGCTGAAGGTACCCTTCCTCAGACCAATACAGATTTTATTATAATTTTAGAAATGTAACTCAAGTATCAGTTACAAGCACATCCAAATAATTATCCATTTGAAGTAACTGCTGCTCTTCTTAAATCTAAAAAACTTAGAAACTTAAACATTTTGATATTGTGCTTTCCCCTCCCAAACCATTATTTGCAGTTCTCATTCAACTAATTACAGTTTATCTTTCTAAATGTAACTGATTTTCTTACTCACTGACCATAAGCAAGTAACTTCTAACTACAGCTATAAACCCAGCATGTATCAAAACATTACTGGCCAACATAAGAACTTGAAGTTATAATTCTCTTTCACATTCTCTTGCAGTTTATACTGTTCATTTACATGGATAAAGCTCTGAAATTTTATACTTGAAATAATAAAGAAAGGAACTTTACCGGAAAGAAGAGATAAATTGTGTTGTCCACAATGACCAATTTGGACTTGCACACTGTTCCATTTACTGAAGACCTCAAGTAAACCGAATCATCTTCATTGAAAATCTCTCCAGAAATCAAGAAAGTTTCATCTTGAACCTGAAAGTAAAATACTTCTATAAGGAAAAAAGCTAACCCTTCATGAACAATAAACCAAAAGCTAGTATTTGTAGTATACATTCATAACATGTGATTCTTCATAGATTTTAAAGATTTGATTTTTTTTCAAATTCCAGAATTATCTTACATATCCTTTATTTTTCTGCTAACAGTCTGTATTCCATAACCAATGCAATCAGTTCCAAAGATTAGCTAACATGCTCTCCCATTACATTTTTTTATCATAAACTATGCAATAGTTCAAATATGAATAGCATTCAAAATACAAAGGTATACTATATCTCAGGAAAAACAACAACAGCAAAAATCAAAGTGTTTCGTTTAGCAATGATACTAGAACCCAATATTTTTAATTTGCCCTAGCATATTGACTTCTATCAAGCAGAAAAATCCATACTATTCAGCTGACATCCTAAGATTATACAATGCTTTCCAAAAGATAGGCAACTTCCTCAGTCTTGGAAGCTTATAATACAGAAACTACAACATATTCAGTAAGCCTACAAAAGGAATAGTGGAGAGAAGTAATGGAAACAGTGTCAGTTAGAAACCAAAACTGCAAAAGAAATACCAAATGGAAAGGCTATTTATTTGTAGGCAACCTTTACATCTACATCAATGGGAACTGCATCTCTGCCACAACTTCAGAATTCAAAGACAGTAAGAATATGAACTTAAGTGCGTTACATTTAACTGATATTTTTATTTCTAGCATCACTAAGCAAAGAATCAAGAGACTTGCTGATCTTTCAGGATGTTACAAGTTGAGATAAAATTCAGTCTTCATTTATAAAGTCCCACACTATTTTTCCACTGAACAAAGACTTTAACATGCATCAAAAGGATACTGTTGATCTGATATTGATCCCTGAGGAAAAAAAATAAATTTGTTGATCAGCATCCTGAGCAGGGGTGCAAATCCAGGCAACACCCTGGTCAGCACTGTGAGGGCTTGCCAGTTCCATAGCCCAGCAACTTGCTCTAGTTGCTTGGTTTCCAGGCAGGTTTTATAGCCCTCCAAAGGCACTGTCCTCCTCACTATCAGCTCCCAATTCTGTTTCTCCATCCCTTATCTCCAGCTTCTCTCCATTTCCATCTCAACACCCATTCTCCTTTCTTCCCTGTGAGTCTACATTCTCAGCTGTTGCCCTTGCCTTTTCCCTCCCCGAAAGGCCTCCCCTCATTTCACTTCCAGCCTCTTTTTACTTCTCACTGACATTACTTATGTAATGTGTAAAAGCTCTCCTGCATTACGTATGTAATCTATAACACTCAAAATAATGTGGGTATTACTTGAGAGATGTGGGTTATCTCATATCAGTGGCAATAAGTGCTGGAGTTACCCAACATGTGGTTATACACATGAAAGCACAATAATTTTCTCACTATTTTTCTGGTATGCTTTTCTCTATACAGTCTAAACAGTTCATAAATACTGCCTTATTCTCTTAATTCCCCCTTTCTGAATATTAGAAACAAGAAGCTGAACTACAGAGAGACTGCATTCTTAAGCATACATTCATTCTGGGTGCCAAATATAAGAGAAAACCCGTTTACCTCCAGGTGATGCAAGAAGGGTATTCTACACTCAGCAAAACATGACTCCCATAAGCCACACAACTGGAGACTATCATACATGCACATACACAAATATCTATGTTTAAAGCATCTTAAATGTATCCTATAGGATACTTAATAGGATATCTAATATAATAGAGAAAGAAGACAATTCCATGTGGCATCATTCAATCATTTAACCAGATTTACTAGTCTCATTCCTTATCTTGTTTGGCAATTACTTTCCATCTTCAAAATAAAAAAAAAGTTATCTTACAGGTAATGCTCTAGAAAACTTATTTATCCCTCGGGAGATCCATTTCATGCACAGAATAAGGCAGTAGTCCCATGGGAAAAAAAAAAAAAAAGGCCTTTTTAAGTGCAGATTAAAAAAAAACTCTCAATTTTTTAAAAAAAAAAATTTATCTTACAGGTAATGCTCTAGAAAACTTATTTATCCCCCGGGAGATCCATTTCATGCACAGAATAAGGCAGTAGTCCCATGGGAAAAAAAAAAAAAAAGGCCTTTTTAAGTGCAGATTGAAACATAACTCTCAATGTTTTAGAAAGACAAATTTAAGAGGAAAACAAAGCCTGATCTTTAAACACTGGAAAACCAAATGGTTTTCTTAGCCTTATTTTCACAAGTATTTTAGTACCTCTTCTTTGCCAATCCAGCATCTAACAAAGATAATTTCAGGCCAAAATAATACAACTGCAACACCAGCTGCAAGCAAACCAAAACCAGAGTCCTGTATCAGTAATTACCAAGGAACTTCAGTAATGGTTGATACCAAGAGAATTTTACAAGAAACTTTCTTCTTTTACCTAAGGAAATATCTGGGAAACCAAAAAATAAAATATGGACTTGTACCTGCATGTTGTATGACCCTTCTTGATTGTAAGTTACAGCTACTTCCACAGCTGATCGATCACAAGAAATAAAAAAAAAAGGTGCATGTGAGTAGATTTAATTATAGGATCTAGAGAATAACAATGTATACACAATATTTAGTGCATCTTTCTTGATAAAAAGAGCAACCTACCAATACTAAGCACAAGCATTTTCAGATTAGCTTCATACACACTGAATTCTAAACAATTTGTTTTTCAAAGATGAACACCTGAATTCATGCTCTGAAATCTGTATTAAGTTACCTGGACAGAAAGCAGGTTTTGATGGGAGAAAGTGCTGAGCACTCTCATACCAAAATGAAGTAAAAAAAAAAAAAAGTCAATGGCACTCAAAAATTTCAACCTTATTCATTTAAATGATAAATATTAGTTGTGTTGTTTTAAACTGGTTTGCATTTCCTCAAGAAATTTCCTCAAGTGGATTAAGCATTAAGTTCTGTGAATTCCCAGCTGAAACTGCTTAAAATTCATACTGCTCCTATTTGCTATTGGTTAACCTGAATTCTCAAGCACCAGTTGAAATAATTTTATCCATCAAGTACCTCCTCTCCCTCCACACATTTTATTAACTTACTGTTTTCCCCATCCAGCAGAGACAGCTTTCTAGTATAACATATATTTAGTCTCCTACCAGTGCTGGATGCAAATGGTGAGAATTTATCTAAAACACAAAATACATAGATATGTTATTTTAATTGTACTTTAGCAATTTACATCACAAAAAATCACTGTTTTACTA
>NDXB01014131.1:23112-51407 GCA_002631895.1 Agapornis roseicollis
TAGCAATTTACAAAAAATCACTGTTTTACTATTTCTACCATCTTATTTATATATTTATATTGTACATTAAAGATTGAGGAACCACTGTAATAGTAACAGCCCCTCACTAAAGTTTCAACAATGCATAAACTGATGCTGTGTAACCTACAGACAACATGACACTAACAGCACTTACTAAGAAGGACACTGACTGCTCTCCATGAATTGATCCTTGAAAAGGAAAGCAACATGGGAATTCAACTGCAACACAGCTGGTTCAGATTAACCTTTAGGTGAAGGTTCCAACTGTAAGAGCAGTCAAACATGGCAGCAAATTGCCTGGGAAGATGGAGGTGTTTTCGAGGACGGATCAGATATACAGCTATCAGATATTGCTTGCTTAGTTCATCATCTCTTAAAGCAAAGCAATAGTGTATGTGAATCTTTCCAATCCCACTCTCCCATGTTTCTAGGATAGTTAAAGTGGAGAAGAAAATTAACAAGGGTGTTGGCAGCATGTCTTAGATTTATATGAAGTCTTTTTTTACAGCAATAACATGAACAACTGGTATAGCCATTAACAGTGTCAGAATTCAAGAATGTCCAATTCATTCAATTAAACCTTATTGCCTCTTCCAGTTCTAGCAAGATCAATTTTATCTCTGAAGACCTTGGGCCAACTGTAAGAATAACAGTGACAGATAATCACTGTTTATATTTGTAAAGAACAAAGAGTACACAGTGACACTAATTATGCATACCAAGGTCTTCCAGATAGCGCCTATCTGAAGTGCTGTTGGAAGGAGTCTGTACATTACAGTGCTGATATATTCAATATCTGTCCCTTAACAAGGGTTATAGTTTGCTGTCTGGATAAGTATCTGACAGATACCAGAATGCAGAATTTTGAGCAGCACAAAGTAAGGCAAAGAAGGAGCACACAAATTAAATATTGCACATGAGCTCACAGCACTGTTTCATCCAGCCACAGGTAAAATAAAACCAAAGAATGATCCTTACCATCTGACTGATCTCTAAAAGCTTCAGTTAGCATTTTCTCTTTCAGTATGAGTCCTAGAGCTGCCTGACACATAACTTCATGTGGGGTTGCCTTTTTGGTTAGAAATAGTTCATGATGGTGTTGAGGAATGAAATTAGTATGCACATTTCCAGCCTCAAACTGTGGGTGTCCTGACAGACTCAGTAAAAAATCAATATTAGTGCTTAATCCTACAATCTGTAAAGAAAAAGAAACATATTACCAAATTGAACTGAAGTTATGAGTGAGTATATAGATTTCTAGTTAACTTATGAGGAGATGATAGATTGATCTTTCTTCAGATAGCACTAGCAAAATACAAAGTTTATCAATAAAATGTAATGAATTCAACTGGTCTGTTTTATTACCAATGAAAACATTGCTTTTAAAAAGAAAAACTAAAATTAAAGAAAAAACCAACATGAATACTTTCTCAAAGGCACTGTTTTTAACATGCTACCTTTGTCCACTGTGAACTCAAAAAAAGTTTTCCAGCAATGATAATGGGAAGTTATCCAAAGGAGGAAAAAAAACCACACACCCCCCCAAAAAAAAAAAAACACACAAAACCCACCAAAATCCCACCCTACTGTTTCAGAAAATCGTGCTCTGAGTATTTAAACTAGTATGAAAAGCTCCTCTTACTAAAAATGAGTTATAATAGTTTCAAATATTCCTTATTTGATCTTCAAAGAGTAAGAAATGGGAACAGTGACTTTTACAAGTTTACTAGATACTATCCATTTCCTGTGCTGTAAAATTACTACCCAACCAACATGAAATTAGAAATATTTTAAAGAAATCAGTGAAACTTGTAGCTGTATTGTGCTGTAATATTTATTGACAGAACTACTAAGAAAATTCAGGGGAGGGGAAACCCACAAAACACTCAACAGATTTCCCCCCCCCCATCTCTTTCATCTGCAGTCATCTTTTAGCTAAAACAAAGTGGGTCAAACATTTTCAGTACCTCAACCATGTTTGTTTTTCATTTAAAAGTAGGAATTAATTCTGCACAAATAATATTCAGTCTCACCTCAAGTCAAACCTCCCGAATTCCTCTTTTGAAAAGAGATACACACCTGTAGTTTTTATAGGGGAAAAAGGGACCACTTCTTAAAAAGAACTAGCAGCATTAAAAATTCTCCGTATTTCTTTACCACATGCGTCGTTTAAATCTTACAGGTTTTTAGAACTTACAAGTTACAAGCAAACATCATCTGACACAAATTCTACCTACAAATTCCTTTAGGATTCAGAAAGGTCACACTGCAATTGAAAGTGTTGTTATTCAGCCTTAGTCACAGCTGCATCACCCAGCTGAAGACACCACAAACTTAAGAGAAATCTATGCTTAAAACCAGACTTTGCAGTTATCTTTACTCCCTCCACCAATTGCAAATCAGATAAAAATACAGTGTCTCCAAGCAAATAATAAATTTTAATTGGCAGTGGCAAAGCAGGCTCCCTCCTAGAAACCACATTTGGTTTACTATAGTATTTTATCCATATTTTGTTTGCCTTATAGCTTCACAAATCTGGCTCAATATTTGAAATCATACTGGGTTCCTTCTACTTACATTATATTGATGCAAACTGTATCGCAACTTTCTCAATGCTGCTTGACGATCCTCAGCCCAAACAACTAGCTTTGCAATCATTGGGTCATAATGAACAGAAACCTCATCACCTAAAATATATTTAAAATATGCTGTAAGACTAACACAAGTATTTCTGAAAGTTGGTAATGCATAGTACTGCACACAATATGGCATTAAGCTCTGATGAAATTTATGGCCACATTTCTGTGTCCTTAAAGAATAATGATCTTTAATGATGTGACCTGGCATTTCAATTCCAAGGGCAACTTCAGTACAGACTTTTCAAGAGGTAACATAACTCAAAGTCAGTTTTCACTGTTGCAGTCAGAATGCACAACTGATAAATTGTGATGAGTATATAATCAGCATGATCCAATGGACAATAATTTGGATACAGGTAAGTAAGTAAAGAGGTAAATAAAATATTCAGTGACTGACCAAAAGTAAATGGGCAATGACAAGAAAGAATAATTCTGTAGAGATTTGTCTTTATAACAACACTCTGACAGACAAACTTATTTAGGCCAAAAAGGGAAATGCTGACAAAGAAAAGCTTTTGATGCAAAACATTTCTGCCTTGTTTTTACCTTGTCTGACTCCAGTTTCTATCCTGGTGAAACTATCTGGTGGTGGGGTGGATAAATGCAACAATGGCCCGGCCCCTGGCATAAAGTTATTCTTAGGGTCTTCAGCATATATTCTAGCTTCAAATGCATGGCCATGGAGCAGAATCTCTTCCTGCATTAGGGGAATCTTCTCTCCTGCTGCTACCTGAAAACAATAGAGTTTTTCTTCTTTAATGTGGGATAAATATTCTGGAGTGCCAGTGTACAAAATGGTCAGTACCTTTCTTCTAAACATGAATGCGTAGAAAATACATTCAAAATGCACAAGGTGGGAAAAGTGGTACATCATAAAAAGTTAGTTCTGAAGTTACTTCATGCTTTTGCCTGGGAGTCACCAATCAAAGGATTTTGAATTATTATTGTGTAATTTGACCTCCTAATATTTCACAGATCTAAAACACAACAGAAAAATAGTGTGGGTTCTTTCCTACTAGTTATTTCAAAAAGTAATTAAATGTTTAAGTTAAAGCCTGGTCAACTAAGACAATATTTTATTAGAGAAAAATTGCTCCAAGAGCAGATGATAAAATGGATTACTGGCAGCCAGCACTACTAACGTACACTGTTGATTCTTCTGTATACTGTCAGACCTGCACATTTCAGGGAATGTTTCTTTAAAGGGATTACTAACAATTTAAGACCCTTTAATGGGGCAGGAAGCATCATTTTATTACTCAAAGGAATTTACATTACAAACATAAGAATACCAACAAACACCAGCAACACACTAGTTTGAAAAAAAACAGGGCTTTTAGGGACAGAATAATGACAAGAAGTCTGCTGCAATTAAGCACAGAGGAGACTTTGCCAGGAAACTACACAGTTTTCATCTACATGGGAAAATACAATTTTCTATTGAAAAAATAGCAACAACTCATCTTTAAAGTGCCAGGTGTTTTCCATACCCTACCTTCTACCACCAAACTATGGATTTCAGCACAGACAGCAGAATATAACTTAGTCTTCAAAGAAAAATTAGTACTATACGATTCACAAACATAATCTCTCCAAGCACTGATAGACATTTTTCGTCTATTGACTCATTAAGCCACATGCCAACAGCACCATATCTTTCCACCTTATCTTTCTTCAAGTATTGTTTGATCCCTGTTCCAACTCAGCACTCAATGCTCGATTTCCATTCCCACATCAGGAAGCCAGAAGTTCCTCTTTTTTTGCAAAAGCATTTGCCATTTTAGTTTTCTGTCTGGTTACATAGACACTCCCCTTCCTGCCACCTACGTAAACTTAATGTGTGCTGCTGTCCTCACTTTTTGATTTATCTAACAAAAATTGGTTTTCATTTCCAGTTCTGTAAGGTCCAAAACTTCCTGTTATCATTTGAATGCATGAGTAATCCCTCTGTAAATTTGGTATGTGAGGAAATAGCCTGCTTCCAGTCCACACAACTATACATTTATTCTAGAATGTGACTATACTGGTATAACACCAGACACATGTTTTTGTGAAGATTTTTTTCTCTTACAGCCTGATCCAAGAAGTTTTGGGCCACAGATACACTTCAACTAGAGTTTCCAAAAAAAATCATCATGGCAAGGGAAAGATCAGGACCCTACTTCCTCCTGCTTTCTGCATTCTCTATAATCAATTTAAATATAATTTTTAAAATGCTTTTTCTTTACACAACTGGGAGAATCTGTTGGAATTCTGAGCATCTATACAATGCTCTACAAATACAGTAATACAAGATGTTCCTTTAGAGCAAAGGAAACTCTACCCTAATAGCTGAATAAGAGATGTGGATCTGAAAACCTACCTGGTCTCTCACAGGCAATATCAAGGAGCACTATTCACCAGATAAGAGGAATTCTACACATAAAATCAATTAACACTCACCCTAAGCTGCCACTCCACCAAGTCTGTTCCAGTGATCATCTCTGTAACTGGGTGCTCTACTTGCAGTCTCGTATTCATCTCCATGAAGTAAAAATTATGTTGGGAGTCCATAATAAATTCCACTGTTCCTGAAGTAATAAAAGGGTACTTTAAACCAAGACTTCTTCAGAATGAATACTTAACACACCTAATGTATGTCAGGACAAGACTATTATTTCAAAATCAGATACTATGAGTTTCATTAAATTCTATACAAATTATCTTAAAGGGTCACATGATTGAAAACAGAAGTGTAGTTTCCTTGCACATTTACACATCCTATGCTTAACTGGTTCAAACTTAAACAGGGGAAGTTCAGATTAGACACAAGGAAGAAGGTTTTTACTGTGAGGATAGCGAGGCACTAAAACAGGTTGCCCAAAGCAGTGCTAAATGCTCCATCTGACAGCGTTCAAGGCCAGGCTGGATGAAGCCCTGGATGACATGGTCTAGGGTAAGGCGCCCTGCCCATGACAGTGGGGTTGGAACTAGATGATCTTACGGTCCCTTCCAATTCTAACTATTCTATGATTCTCTTCTACAATAAAAGATGCATTTCATTACCAGCTGTAAAAAGTGCATCAAAACACTTTAAATTATTGTTTATGTGTAAGACATGCAATTATTGGGAAAAAAAAATAAAATAAAATTCCAAGGAAATAAGTGAGGAAAAATTCACAAATAATTTTAGCAGGTTATTTTTCATTTGGGAAATAGTGTGAACTTCACAGACAGTGAGCTGTTTTTCTCTTAAAGGCTTTACTGTTTGAATATCAAGTATTTTTCTTTGTTGTTGGAAAGTGAGCATTATGAATGTTAGCAAGTTTGATCAGAGCAAGGGAAAAAATAATTTCTATTTCATCAGACAATCTAGCTGATTGAATTATCTGCTCTGAATTTTTTGCTTCTATTCTTCAGCTGGCATTAGACTTGAGCTCAGACCAGGTGTGCAAATTTAAATATGTAACTGCATCAAATTCAACCATGTGATTACTTCCTTAAACCTCCAAAAAAAAAAAAAAAAATTAAAATGGGGGATGTGTATCATACTCCAAAACAAACAGATGCTATTTGCCTTGAGTCTTATAATCTTACTAAGTTAAAATCATACCTCTGGAGCAGCCACACCTTCACAGACTTACCTGCTCCCACATAATTAACTGCTTTAGCTGCTTTGACAGCAGCTTCTCCAAGTCTCTTTCTAACTTCAGCATTAATTCCTGGCTGTAAATAATAATAATTATACAAAATGTTATAAAATATTGTGAATTTTGGTGATAGTAAACCTACTATACATGAACATTTTGCAATATTTAACAACTGTAGTGAAATCCTCATCAATGAAATCAACATATTTTTCCCCCAAGAATCATTTTACTAAAGTAATTTTTTCATTTAGAACATTTTCTGTAGCAAAATTAAAACAGGTGCTGAGATTTAGAAATAAATTATTACCTGCTAAATTAATTTCATGAGGGTTAGGATTATTTTAAAAATATGTAGGTACTGTAAGAACTTGCTGCTCACCCCTGGTGCCTCTTCAATGATCTTCTGATGTCTCCTTTGCACACTGCAGTCTCTTTCAAACAAGTACACTGCGTTGCCATGCTGGTCACCAAATACTTGCACTTCAACATGCCTATTCCATAATAATAAATGTTTCAGTGAATTCCAGTAAAGCTCCAATCCTGTGACTGACTTCACCCCAACAGACTTTGAACTTGTATATAGGTCTGTATACTTCAGTAGGACTTTATAGGTTTAAGTGTCTGTCCTCAGATAACCAAAAATGTAGAAATGTGGCTGCTATTATGCAGGATTTCAATTGGTTTAAACTTCCTCAGTGTCCTAAATGAAACAGAATTCTAAATACCAGCTACTGCTGCAAAACACCATAGGATAAACAAACATCCTAGTTTTGGCTGGGATGGAGTTCATTTTCTTCCTACTAGCTGGTACAGTGCTGTCTTTTGTCTGTACTATGAGAATAATCTTGATAACACACTGATGTTTTAGTTGTTGCTAAGCAGTGCTCACCCTAAGTCAAGGACTTTTCAATCTCTTGCCAAAAGGATATTCCACACCATAGATCATCATGCTCAGTATAAAAACTGGGGGGAGTTGGCCTTTAATCACTGCTCAGGGACAGGCTGGACATTGGTGGTGGGCTACTGTATTGTATATCACTTGTGTTTTTTGATTTTATTCCTCTCTCACTCTCTCTGTCATTACTATTGTTATTACTGCTGCTATTATAATAATTTTCATAATATAAAATATATTATTAGATATTATATTAAATTATATATATTATATAATATACAATAACATATTATAAAATATACTATATAATATATATAATTTAATTATTATAGATTATTAAATATATCATTATATTTTACTTTGTTTCATTTCAATTACTAAACTGTCCTTAGCTCAACCCATGAGTTTTACCTTTCCTGCTTCTCCTCCCCATTCCACAGTGGGGTAACAAACAGCTGTGTGGTACTTCTTTGCTGTTTTGGTTTGGTTTGTGTTTTTTTAACATGAGAAGAAATATCACAGTGGTTATATTAAAATATCTACTTCTCACCTTGGATTATCTACAAATTTCTCAATCAGCATTGCATCATCATTGAAAGCCTTCTTTGCTTCTCTCCTAGCTGATTCTAGTTGATCCAGAAACTCCTTTTCTGAGTGAGCAATTCTCATGCCCTAAAATACAGAAAAAAGCATACCTAAATGTCTAATAATCTGGTACAGAATAAAAATCCTTGTTGTATACAAAGAGCAAGAAATTTCAGAGAAAAGTCAGCTTTAGACAGGGAATTCACTATACATGGTGTCTTGACACCAAATTCTTAAATGGTATTTCTAATTGCTTCTTAGGCAACATTTAAAACTGTTAGGGGAAAAAAAAAAGTCATAGAAACCATCAAACTGATTTTACACAAATCCATCAAAAAACTTTTCTGCTTATGTGAATTAACAGAGATCCCTTGAAATAAACAAAACTCTTCAGATTCATACCAGCTACTTACCTTGTGCCTCACCACACAACAAAAGTGAGATTTTGTAGTGCTAGACTGGCTATTAATAGTAAATTTTAAGAAAAAGCAGTTTTCTATTTCCTTTGGTTTTATTTTAGAATATTCTGTTACAGACACTGAGACATAATAACTTTACACCATGTGATGAACAGATTAGTTTCTTTACCTTTCCTCCACCTCCACGAACAGCTTTAATCATTACTGGATATCCTATTCTTTTGGCATGTTCCTTTAGACACTCCTCTGATTGATCTTCTCCATGATACCCTTCAACAACAGGAACGCCAGCAGCAGACATTATAGCTTTGGAAGTGCTTTGACAGAACAGTTTCATGTTTAGAATGATAATATTCTTTTTTTTTTTTCTTTCTTTAAGCTCCAAACCTGCCTATATTTTCAGTTTTAATTCTCTTCACATAAGTAGTTCCACTGACCTCNGCCAGCAGCATATAGCTTTGGAAGTGCTTTGACAGAACAGTTTCATGTTTAGAATGATAATATTCTTTTTTTTTTTCTTGCTTTAAGCTCCAAACCTGCCTATATTTTCAGTGTTAATTCTCTTCACATAAGTAGTTCCACTGACCTCAACAGGACTGCTTACACAAGTGGGTTACATACAATTGGATTATAATTAATAAAATGCTTCAAATGTTTGGTTGGTTGGGTTTTTTTCCTGCAAACCCTCTACACAAAAGCATAGTCAATTTTAGGCTTATGCTTTTTTCCTATCTTTTGAGCCACATCATATAGGCCAAACCTAGCATTTTCAAATTACAACACTGTATCCTGCCAAAGGTATATTTAAAGTTGTACAAAGGCAAAACTCCTTTTATGATACAGGCTGGATTCATATCAGACATAAAACACCTCAGCGTAACAGCTCTGGCTTCCAATATGCATGCAAAGTTAGTTAAATTACAGAGTTAATTTACTTTCACATTAAGAAGTGATAAAAAAATTAATTATCTAAAATTAGTATTACATAGTTCATCACCTTATTTCCATATTCTTGAGTTATACTTCATACCCTGGAAACATTTCTTTGATTTAAGTAACTAAGAATAAGATCCTTTGTGATGAACATAACTTATCACCCCATTTTAAATAAACCACACTACCCCCTGATGATATGGGTGTTTCCCTTCCACTATTCTTTTGACCCGTATACAAATATCTGATCTGACTGCTGAACCCTTACCTATGTAGCTTTGCAATGCCCCAATTCTGGAAAACTAGAATCAGTTACATATTTAATTATCAAAATTTTAATTTCTGAACAATCTTGACTGTTTCTAAGTCTATATGAATCTATGGATCTGTAAGATCTATAGATCAGCTATAAACCTAGAGCTTATTCCTTTGAACAAAGCCACAAAAGACAACAAAAACTGACAGAATAAAACAATTAAGGAGCAGCTGATCATTCGTTAACAAAATAAGTTTTGGCAAACTGTAAACTGCATAGCCAAGTAAAAAGCAGAAATAGATACCTCTTAATACCCATATCTCTGATAGCAGATGAAGGTGGACCTATGAAGATGATTCCTTCTCGCTTGCACAACTCTGCAAACTCTGTGTTTTCCGACAGAAAACCATAACCTGGATGAATAGCCTACAACAGAATAACGTTACCAGCCTATTTTTATACGTTTACCTTAGAAACCCCTGAAACTTCCACAGAGGTTCACTAAGACAACACAAGATGGAAGCACCACAGGCAAAAATAAAGAATTAAAGGGCATGGTAGTAACAGAAGATTTAAGGTCATGGTCTACTTGCCTGAGCTGCTGAGGCTTTGGCCACCTGCATTATTTTTTCCAAGGCCAAGTAACTCTGCTGTGAGGGTGCTGGACCAATGCAATATGCTTCATCTGCCTGTTATAGAAAAAATACACTTAATACAGGCTGTTTAATAGATAATAAAAAGCAAATTTAACTGAATTTCTGAGTCAGTTATATGTTTATCAGATTGCTAGCATACATCACTGCCTCTCTTCATACTCAACTGGGTGAAACAGCTTTGACTTTTTTTCCAAAACTGGGGTCTGTTCTCTAACTTCCTGGCTACTCCAGCATTAGAAACCCAAACCTTAATGCACTTCCTGTAAAGCTGTCAAGTGCTGAGACAGAGACTAGGCAAAATACTCAATGATTCAAGAAAACCTTGGAAGTCACTCTGCAGAGGTGAAAATAAACTGCATTAACACATAAATCTACTTGCACATTGAACTTATCAATGAGAAATAGTGTTGTTAATGAACATCAATTAAAAATTAATATACTTCACCATTGCTACATGCATGGAATTTCTGTCTGCTTCACTATAAACTGCTACACACTTCACACCCATTTTCTTTGCTGTTCGCATCACTCTGCATGCTATTTCTCCTCGGTTTGCGATGAGAATCTTCCCTATGTTGTAACCTCCTGTTTGAAAGGATGAAGTCATCTTAAAATTCAGATTTCTTTTTGATCATTTATAGCATTTATACATTTCTTCCAATAATGAATAAAACATGCTTCACGAAAAACCATTTCCATGCTAGTCTTTAAGTTTTATCCTTAGAGTCCTTATGCAGAAGTACGCTTAATTCAACTTTTTTTCCTTTTTTTTTTCCCTCATCCCCCAGAAGTAATAATTCACATTTCTTTGATGAGCACAGTCACAGTCACAAACTAATAATAAGGCATGAAGGCCTTGGGGGTTGGTTTGTTTGTTGGTTTTATTCAGGGTTTTTTTTAAGTAGTAGCTTTTATGAAGTCTCATGACAGTTACAACGGTACAGGAATATGCACAGGTATAACTAAATAGCTTAAAACTAACTAATATAATCAAAACATACCTCTGAATTCTTAAACATATCTTTTTAGACAACTTGACAACAGGGTCAGTTTAAATCACTTTGCTTTATACTTACTTTCCTTCATATATTGTTGAAGTACGATTTTACTTAAAAACCCAATTCTCTCATGCTTTACAACATTTGTATCAGAAAAGAACTAAAGGAAATCACCACAAAAATAAATACTTTTCATTGAGTATACCTAAATATGGCAGACAAAATTATTCAAAATGTTGTTTACACATTAAAGACTATTTCTGTTAGGTCAGCTACAGACTCCTGTTTTCAAAAGCTATACAAATATTTAATATTTAAAGTGTACAGTTTTTCAGCAACTAATGGTCTAAATCTAATTGTTAAACCACCCACATTACACAAGCAATTAAACTTAGTGGCTAAAGAAGTTCAACTTCGTACCTAGCGTTGAGGCACATCTCACAAATCTTTGTACTTGGTTCCATCGCCTGTACAATTACAAACACACAGCAGTGTTAGAGAAGTGTATGAAGAACTGGTCACCACTCTACTTTCATTTTCAGGCAAGAGAAGAACAGAATTATGATACAACTACTTACACAGAACACACTCAAGTTCAAGGAAAGTTTGTGCAAACTTCACTAGATCTCTCCTTGAGTGTTTGCATTTAGACACAAGATAAATTATTCCCTTGCTTTTCCATCAGCATTCAAAGTCTCTTTTAGTGGATAGTGGTATTTATTAGAGATGGCAACTTGAAGTATTTGGGCAAGAAGACACGAACAACCACAACTTAAAAAAGCTTAAATGGGAAATAGGAGTTGTTTGTACAGAGAAAACTTGTAGAGATAAATAATGTTAAAGATAACAAGAAATAAGAGCTATGAAGAGCTATTCTGAAATTGAAAATAAAACCTCAACCAATTAATAATAAAGAAATGAGATTGTGAAAGCTTAAGTGTCTGGGAGAAACTGTAAATTCCTAGAACTGTTTTCATTTCACATATACATCAACTTTGGAATCTTGGATCAGATCCAGCAATTCTTAAACAATACTAGACAAAAAGACACGGGACACTCTTGACACCACACAACCAAAGGCTCAGTTTCAATAACAAGAGAGGGAAGTTATGCATTCCCTAAGCCCCTTATAAACTGCTGTCGGAGTAACCAATTCCTATTGCACAGGCTTCCAGCTGGCAGAGGGCTGGCAACGACAGTTTTCAAACGCCGAACACCCCTAAACAGTTTCATGGAACCTGTAACAACTACTAACACTATGCTTGAAACCCTGGGTGGTTTCTTTGCTCTTTCTATCCACAGAGGAGCCTAGGCCACCAGCATCCCACGAACGCACACACCCCCCAGCAGCGGGCAAGCGGAGGCCCAGCTCCCTCGCTCCTCCCAAGGCGCAGAGCCTCTCCTTCCCTCCCTCCGACAGCCCAGCCCCAGGCTCGGCTTTGTGAAACCTCCCCCCGCTCCAGGCCCAGCACCCGCCGCCGGCTCCCTCCCAGGGAACATCCCTGCCCTTGGTCCTGCTCGTCAGCCCCCGTTAACAGCCTCCACGGACTGCGCGGCCTCAGCGGTGAAGGTCATTCCGGGTAGCGCCCACCGCCCTCGGGGTGTACCACGTCCCCCACGTCTTACTCACTGACACCGCAGAGCCCAGAGATAGCAATTCCACCGCTTCACTGCCAGCAACAGCGCCATGTCACTGAGAGCGAGGGCCGGCGGGACGGGGGTGTGTGCGCCAGGCCTGCCGCTAGTGGCTGCGCGGCAGGGGCGTGATGAGGCGGGGCCCGGCGAGGAGGAGCCGGTGGGCGGGGAGCGGGAAGAGAAAGCGCGCAGGGAGGTGGGGTGAGATGGCGAAAGGAGGTTCGAGCGGAGGTGGTGTTCTCTCCCGAGCCACTTGGGAAGGGGACGTGTGAAATAGCCATCGGGATGGGGGCAGACCGGGGGAGGGCTGCCGGGGTTGCATGATACCGAGAAACAGGGCAATAAAACAGCAGATCAAGTAGAATTCATATAAATGTAAAATGATGCGCGCTGCAGGACTCCTGGCTTTATATGTGGATGCCTGGGCTCAGAGCTGACGGTGTTGCCACTGGAATGACATCCAGAGTGGTAATGGAGCAACAATATAAAACATAAGGGTGGTTGGGAAGTTCACGGGGATCCTCAGAACTTGTAACATCCTATGCCCAGGCCCAACTCCCCAGCATAGAAGTGTGTCCTCTAAATGGAGGAGCACACCCCAGCCTGTGGTGAGCATAAGGCTGGGTTAGGCGAGTTGGAGGAGCACATCCCAGCAAGCAGCATAGGCTGGGCTGGGCTGGGCTAGGCTGAGCTGGGTATTCCATACCATACCATACCATACCATAGAATGTCATGCTTAAGATGTAAATTGGGGGCAGTTACCTGGAAGGGCGAGTTCACTGCCAGGGTCAGGCTGGGTATTATTGCTTGACAGGTGGTGAGCGGTTGTATTCTCTTCTCTTGTTATTTCCCTTATCATTACTATTATTGATGGTAGCAGTAGCGATTTGTGTTATACCTTAGTTACCAGACTATTCTTAACCTGTGGGAGTTACATTCTTTCGATTCTCCCCATCCGTCTGGGAGCAGAGGGAAGGAAATGGGGAGAGGGAGAGAGTGACTGTGTGATTTACGGCTGACCTTAAACCACAACAGCAGAGGAGCTTGTCCAGCCCTTTGGTGAACACAAGGCTAGGCTAGGCTAGGCTAAGATTAGTTCTGTTAAGCTAGGCTTGGCTCGCTTTGGCTAAGTTTGGCTAGGATAGGCTAGGCTAGCCTAGGCCATGCTAGGCACTAAGCTATTCTAGGCTAGGCCAGGGCAGGCTAGGCCAGGCCAGGCAAGGAGGAGAAGCACGTCCTGCCCTGTGGTGAACACAAGGCAAGCAGGCTAGGTTAAGCTAGGCTAGGCTATTCAGAGGAGGACTTACCACCCTGTGGGGAACACAAGGCAAGCAGGCTAGTCTAAGCTAGGATAAGCTAGGCTAGGCAGAGAAGCATGACCCACCCTGTGCTGAACAAAATGCAAGCAGGCTGGGCTAGGCTAGGCACTGTGCTAGGCTAGCCTGTGCTGTGCTATTCTAGGGTAGGCTAGGCAGAGGAGCATATCCTGCCCTCTGGTGAACACAACACAAGCAAGCTAGGCTAGGCTAGGTTATGCGGAGGAGTGCATCCTGTGCTGTGGTGAACTCAAGGCAAGCAGGCTATGCTAGGCTAGGCAAGGCTAACCTCAGCTCCTCTAGGCTCATCTTGGCTAGGCTCAGCTGGGCTAGGCACTAGGCTAAGCGCTAGGCTAGGCTACACTGGGCTATGGTAGGCACTAGGCTAGGCTACACTAGGTGAGGCACTAGACTAGGCAAGGCGCTAGCCTTAGGCTAGACACTAGGCTAGGCTAGGCTAGGCTAGGCTAGGACGACCTTGGTAGACTAGGCCAGGACAGGCAAGAAGGAGGAGCATGTCCTGCCCTGTCGTGAATACAAGGCAAGCAGGCTAGGCTAGGCTAGGCAGAGGAGCATATCCTACCCTCTGGTGAACACAATGCAAGCAGGCTAGGCTAGGCTATGCTAGGCTATGCTAAGCACTAGGATACTTTAGGTAGGCTAGTTTCAGCTAGGTGGAGGAGCATGTTCTGCCAGGCCAGGCTTTTGAAAGAAAAGAACCCACAACCAACCAGAACTTAGTCAAAATGCTTATTTCTAGTTGCTGTTTACAAACAGCAAAGCAACCATGCTTTTCACAAAAGCAATGCACACACTATCAGTCATAATAATTCTAGTATTTCGCATGTCTATGTGTTTTCCATACTCTGAAGCATTAACACAATTTCTTACATACAGATCTTTGTTCCCTAACAGGAAAGAATTTCTTCCTTATATCCAATCTAAACCTCTCCTGTTTAAGTTTGAACCCATTACCCCTTGTCCTATCACTACAGTCCCTAATGAAGAGTCCCTCCCCAGCATCCCTATAGACCCCCTTCAGATACTGGAAGGTTGCTATGAGGTCTTCACGCAGCCTTCTCTTCTCCAGGCTGAACAGCCCCAACTTTCCCAGCCTGTCTTCCTATGGGAGATGCTCCAGTCCCCTGATCATCCTCATGGCCTCCTCTGGACTTATTCCAACAGCTCCATGTCCTTTTGATGTTGAGGACACCAGAACTGCACACAATACTCCAGGTGAGGTCTCATCAGAGCAGAATAGAGGGGCAGGATCACCTTCAACTTGCTGGTCACGCTCCTTTTGGCGCAGCCCAGGATATGGTTGCCTTTCTGGGCTGCAAGCTCACACTGTCGGCTCATGTTCATGTTCTCATCAACCACCACCCCCCAGTCCTTCTCCGCAGGGCTGCTCTGAATCTCCTCTGTGCCCAACTCTAAACATGAAATTTTGAAAACTAAATTATTAAGTGAAGCTTCCACTTTTCCATAATTCATTCACTTCATTTTTCTTCAACATAATGTGCTGGCAGTGTAGACACTACCTTCATCTTTCAAAATTCAGATTTAAAATACTACTCAGCTTGTTTAATTTGTCTGTAAACACAAGATGGCAGCATTTTATGTAGTTTGCCATTGAACATTGGGAAGAGCTACAGCTCTTTCACAATGCGTAAATCAGAGGTCGTGGAAGAGTTTATGCTTTTTACAGTAGAACTAATGGAAGTTGCAAATTCATTCATATTGCAAATCTGCTCTTGCTGAAGGCATACTGCAAGCATGGCTTTTAGGGCTTGCAAAGTCAAGTGGGATTGCCAGATTATATACATATTTTGTTTAAAGTGCAGTGTGATAAAACTGAAATACAGAAAGTAGTAATTTTCTCACTGCCACCAATAATATGCTTAATGTGCATGTACATAGATAGAGGCACTGTGATGAACCTAATGATGTATTGGATAGGTTGGATTGGCAACATTTAAATTTTATTGTGGAAGCTTGGCATGTCTTGAAAGCTTCTTTCTGTTAATAATTTGAGTACTTTTCTCACTATTATTTTTTCCATGAGCAGGTTGTGAACGTTATCATTTGTTTGAAATATGAATTAGTTTTCCTTGAAGAGATGAAAAGAAAGGTCATACTATGACTAAATTAATGAGGTTAAACATTGGCTGGACTCATGAATCATATTCTTCAGAAATTTCTGGGCTATAGGAAAGCCCCAGCAAAACTGAGGTTCAAACCCAAGATCTGTGTCTCCAGTCTGCATAGATTTTCTGACTCAAACTGAACACTTCCCTTTTTCTCAACAGCTCTGGTTTTAATTCTGTGTTTGTTTCTGCATATGGGAAAAGGCACCTGGTCCTTTATAAATTTTTGAAGAAAGAGTTAAATATGAAACTGAGCCAATTAAATTATAATTTAATAAAACACTTGGGATCTACCAACTTCTTAGGCAACAGGACTTGCAGAAAAAGGGAAATGTGGGGTTTGTGACATTTTGTGGCTAGCTGGGAAAGCCCAGGAGTATGAGCAGTGCTGTGGCTGATAAACTTCAGACATACATACCCCTGTATTATTGGCATGCAATGGCCACAGCCATGGACGTAAGAAAGAAAGTGTAGTCTTCAGATGTCTTGTCACCTTATTAGTGAAGGGTTACCTTCATAGAAATCTTTGTCTCCTCACCCTTGTTATCTTCCTCAAATTAATGCTTTCAGAAATACTCTTTTTTCTTCTAGACACTCTGATATAAAAACATTTCTTCTGTGAATTCTCAACCTCTGTGCTTCAGGGACAGTCCATAGTGTGATTTACAGATGGGGCTTTCTACCTTGAAAGGAGAAATGCTTGAGTATTTCTCCATCTGCCATTAAAGCTTGTCAACCATAAGAGAATTTTGAGACATCCAGCAGCCTTCTAAGGCTTACTTCAGACTCCCAACCCACAGGCAATGACATGCAGAAGGCCCCATATAAATCCTAGTTCTTCAGCTGAAATACATCTCCCAAGTGTGTATTTACCATCCCAGCTTCAAAAACTAACACAAATAAGCTAGGAACTTTGTCCACTTCAGTGAACCAGGCACCAAATTTAATATTGCACCAGGCCGAGCAAGTGTAAAAAAGCAGAGCAAATTGATTTTGGTCTCCCAGTAGCCATGCTTTTCTACAGAAGCGGCTTTTGAAGTTTTCACTTTGCAACTTGGAGGCATTAAATTATCCACCATGTAGGGATGTGCACTGACACTAGAAACGGTAGTAGCAAGTGAAACATAATTATGGTATGTTATCACTGATACACTTTCTCTCCACTACCCTCATTGGCACCTCTCTAGCAGATACGTTCCTTAACCAGCTGCTGCCAGCAGAGAGGTTTTTCTCCCCCAACTTTACCATGCCTTCTGCTTTCCTGCAATCCATCTAAGAACCTTTGCTTCTTTAGCCATGAAAAGCATGCCATGTGAGACTTATTCAGCCATTCTAGAGCCTTGTCTCACTATAGAGAAGATAGCTTTCTGCTCCCACATCTGCCTAACCCTCTCCCTCCTAGACAGAGAGCTCTCTCATGCCACACGCCAATAGTGACCTTAGAGGCATTACAGGAGCCTATACCCAAAACAGAGTCTGACTGCAGTTATTAACCAAATGTAGATCTAGACAGATCTAGTTTCAAGTTTCTTTGAAAAAGCCTTAAAGATGAAGCAGAAGAATTTTTGAGTGCTCCTCTTTATGGAGAAGTTTCCCTCACACAGCTGTCTCACTGTTTGGATATTTTAAACTGGCTGTTGACATGACAAACAGCAAAATCACAGCAAAGTCACATAGAACCATAGACTGTTTGAGGTTGAGGACATTTAACAATCATTTAGTCTGGCCCCATCCTTTGGGAAATTCCTTTGACCAACTTAGAAGCTGCTGAATTCTCGGGTTTGTGCATGGTATTTCCCTAGCTATTTATTTCCTCTAATTTTCATAACTGCATACTGGAATGATGCATACTTCTCAAATGACTCTTATCATAATGCCTAAGATTATTATCTGCGAAAGCAATGTAAACATGAAGTAACAAGCACCCATCATACCTGCTGTGAGTTATAGTCTGTGGGGTTTAGTCCAATAGGAAACAAAAAGATTTGGTTGTATAAAGAAATACAGTGAATTTAGATACTCTGGAAGTTGTGCTGATGAAGCAAACATAGAAATGTGAAATGAGCTGTCTGAGCAATGGAAGAAATAACTATCAAAGTTATACTTAATATATAGCAATATCTGTGTCTGTGGCTTGTGTCCAGAGCTCATAGGACCCTTCCTGTTTGTTAGATTGAACTTGTATTTTAAACAGTTTAGGTTAAACAACACTTGAGAAATAAAATAATTGTGCAGCAATGCACGCTTTCATGACTAAGTATGACCTTTATTATAGAAACAACAATAATAGAAAAATAGTGTATCTTCTCATAGCAAATTATTTTCTAGCAATCATATATTATAGCAAGCTAGAAGTGATCAACCAAACCATCTTCATACACTCAAGATGTCTATCTACATCTCCCTCTTTCAAACAGAATTAACAGCTGTTTTCTAAATTGTCCACCAGGGAACAAAAAGAACTGAAAACAATAAATCTTGCTTTATAAACTCCTTGATGATTTGGCTAAGTACAACATCATCACACCCATGGGATATCCTTGGTCTACCTTGGGTGTGCAAGAAACCACAGTGAATGGTCTGGGGTGAGAGTTGCATCAAAGGATGAGGGAGTTACATGGACATGCTCACCTCCTAATCTGTGTGGCCCCACTGTTTCCTGACCAGCACATGCTTGCCAGTGAGTTCAGCATAGCTTCCCTGATGGGGTGCATCATATCATCATTCTGGTTCAGGGATGGGTTGATCTGAGCCTGCAGCTGAGGGAAGAAGTGAGCCGAGGGTGCTGAGATCAATGCTGCTGGTTGCTCTGGACCCAGCTGCAACTTTATCTCCTCCCTGTGCTCTTCTCTCTACTTTCTGGGTACATGGGCTCAAGCTGGCTATGTGAATGGTTTTGGCATGCAGTTTTTTAGGGCAGATTGGTTGGTAACTCTCTGTTCTAAGCAGTAAGCAGGTTGTGAACAAGTGTCTGACTATGGCAAAGAGCAGCCCTGGAAGGGAAGCAATCTGCCAGGCTTAGAAAATAATATTTTCATTTACATCCATATCAACAGGAAGCAAAGAAACTGTACACTGCTCCCTGTGATGTAACTGTTATGGCTCACTTACTATACAACTAGTTTATCAGAAGATCCTCTCCTTTGTGTGGTGTTTTTTTCAGGGATTTTTTGCTCAAAGTGTTTTCTCAGACAAGATGTTTAAAAAAAGTCTAGCAGGACCAAGATCAATTACTCCCACTAGGAGGAGGGCCTTACAGCAACTCCATTAGGTAAAAAAGTGCCAGCCAAATATCTTCCTAAATTCTGGCAGAAAATAGACATCAGCTGTAAAAGATGCACATGGCAACTCAGGGAGCAGCTGTGCTGTCTAATTCTCATTCAATGTTAAATTCAGAGAGGCAGCACTCCGTGCTATGCTGGCAGGCTGACACACCTCTGCTACAGGCTGCTTGTATGTTTTGTGGTCAGTGAAGGTGACGGCATGTAGGCTAGCCTGCAGGTGGAAGAAAGGCTGCACCTAGTGGCTGGGATCTCCTGATGCAGTAAAGAATTCTCCAATGGATCCTTTACTGCTGTGAAGCACTAACCCCATTGGATTAATTTTGCTGCATGTTGGCAGCATTTCATGTGAGTATCCAACTGTCTCATCAGTTTATGCCATGTGCACTTCCCCCGTGCTGTTTAAAGCAAGACCAGAGTACTATTCATCTAGAAAGGACAGTATGCAGCTTCATAAAACCAGCAAATAATAGCAATAAAAACCATAAAAAAAAATCAGGTAAACCTGAATCCAAACATTGCTCAATACCAAAGGTTGATTCACTATAGAAAGAAAAAAGTGTGGGGAAAAAACATTAACTTTGCATTATTGGCAAAAATGCCAGAGGGTATCACAAGGTTAAACACAGAATTATCAGTCATTAAGAACAGTTTTCACTTTTCATGTTGATATCAAATGTTAAAAGACTGAATATTAACATAAAGGGATTTTTCAGTACAGAACATCACAAGAAAATGCTATATCCATATCAGTAGAAGTAACAAACTCTATACATCATGCAACTCAACAACCCAAAGGACATGTGAAATAGGATTTAGTTTTGAGTAGGAAAGATATCTATTGGTCTCTAGTCAGAACAGCTTCGGCTCAGACCATGTGTGGTGTTGAGCTTTTTATGCAGTGTTTGCTGCTAAAATGTCCCCATGTAGCAGTTTGGGACTGTAACATCACTACTACATACATAGGCCCGCTTTCAAATGGAAGCTCTTCATAGAATCATAGAATCAACCAGGTTGGATGTATTTACCTTTCCTGCTGCCCATGTCATAGATTCTCTTCTTTTAAAAAAAGTGAATGCTTTAATCAAGTATAAAAATCTGCTTTCTAAACAACAGATTAACAGTATTAACTAACCCTAAGAAGCAGAGGGATCTTATTAGCCCAGGGCCTGAACAATGCCACTGAATTCTGTAGGCTGCTTGCCCACTAACAGGGGACGAAGGAAGAAGAGTGAAAGTAAGCTAGGTAAAGTTCACTGAGCAATATTAAAAGTGCTGGAGCCTTTTACAAAACAATAATTGAAATACTCAAATTTAAGGTTGAGTATTCGGCTGAATACAGTTCAAATCACTGTATCTGTATTAAAGGCTTGAAAGTTCAGTATTCTGTTTCTTGTTCTACTTTACCTCATCATCACATTCAACTGCCTCCCTTGCTCACAGCTGGTTCTGTGCAGAAATGCTTCAAAATTGTCTTTATCTTTCTTACTTTTCAGTTTGTTCAGACTCAAAGGGAACGTTTTTGGAGATGTAATTACTTCCACAGCTACATATTCTGTGAATTATGAACCAGTATGACCATGTTTCCTGCTTGACGCAGACCAGCATCTTTTAGTAATTGACAGAATGGAAGGATTTTTTTTTCTTCTTAATTTAAATAAGAAAACTCTCAATGATTAAACACTAGTAAAATATCAAAACTACTTTAAAAATATTTAAGGGAAATTAAACTCACAGGTTATCATCATCAGTTTAACCCAGTGAAAATTCAGTGAGGTTCCACCACTATTAATAATTGGTCAGGATGTGGGCCATTATCTGTGCAAATTAAGCTAGTTCCCAGCATTTCTATTTTGTTTAGATCCAGATTCAACTGTCAACAAGGATTTTTTGCAGATTACTTCAGTCTGTCTTTTTCTTAATGGGTGCCATTCCACAGTCCTTTTCCAAGCAAAACTTTAACTGGTAAAATTTAAGCCATTACCCTGACTCCTAAGGGGAAAGTGTGCTCTTATTTAATATTGTTTCCTCTTATTTAATATTATTTTCTCTTTTGTCAAGATTTACAGATATGATTTCTTGTAATTTTGATGTTCTGCAGTGAACAAATTGTGTGGTGCATGCACATGTGTGTCCTGATGCACATTTGTGCATATGTTTAGCTTTGTAAATCTTTTGTGACAGGGAGATTTTTCCTTGTTACAGCAAAGAGGATTAGCTTTAGCATTAGCAAAAGCAAGTGTGATGCCTTTATCCCTTACTTAGCAGGAAATAGATTACAGGGTGTATCAATTAGTGTTCTTTAAACCAGCTCCAAATTATTTCCATATGAAAATCCAGCTCCTCAGGTATGAGCATGCTGAGTAGCATTCACTTTGGGAAGAGAGTTTGTCCAAGGCCTTTGCGTGCTTTTATGTCCCACAGAAGCCTTGAACATACCCCATCATAGTGGATTTCTAGTTGTTCATGGACCTCGTGCAGGTCTACTGCAATTGTGGCCACTTACTCCCTGGCATTTTCAGTGACCATGGTATCTTCCTGGATTAAGAGAGCTCACAGTGCTGCTATCTCAGTAGAGGGAGTTACCAAGTTTAGCGGCAGGCACTGAATCAGATCTTTGTTTCAATAGGTGAAAGGGGGTGATTTATGAACTCTCACAAGACCACAAAATATTAAGCTCTTTGAATTTATCATGCAAAATCATCAGCCCATGTGTCACAGTGTTTTGAGACCCTCATGTTAATTTTCTCCGCGTTGTATGGCAAACATGTTGCAAAGAGATGCTGTGCCTTGAGCACCAATTAACAAGTGGGGCAATTTGGCCTGGTGTGGCAGACGGATGCAGTTACTGCCTCCAAACTCCTGCCCAGCTCTGCTGCACACCTCAGCTGTTTGTCAATCAGCTGCTGAATTGTGCAGCTTGCAGGATAACAATTCAGGATAAATTCATCAGTGTCAGATTGCTCTAATGTGCTGCACTTTATGAGGCTGCAGCTCAGGAATTATTGACAAGAAGCTCAAACATTTTTGTAGCAGTGCTGAGGCAAGCAATGAGAAGTGATAATTTAGGCACACACTGGTCAGGCAGCCCCTGTGTGACCTCAGCTGGGTGATCTCTTACTTGCATCCACAGCCATTGAAACTAGAAATTTTTCTAAAAACGCTGCCTCCAGAATATTTGTGCTCTGTCCTTGTCAAGGGCTTAATAGGAAAAACAAGGACTTGCAAAATGTAATCCTGTTACATACAGGACTGGTAAGAACTTGCAAATGGAAGTCACACACTTGCCCAGAGACTTGTGCGTACACAGTGTTCCCACAAGGCTTCCACTGAGCTCTGATTTAACAAGGTTGTCTGTAGCTGTGGGCCTCTAGTTTAGTCACTTGAAGGTTGTGTTCCTGGACACATCTATTTTAATAAATCTTTAATAAATCTAAATGCCATCTCTAACAAACCTGATGGATTTTATGGGGAATAGTGATGCTGCTTGCTTTAAACTATTTTTAGGCATCTGACTGGGGTGGTGTGAACTGCCTACTTTGTTGATAATATAAAGAATTTAAGCTTCTCACTTTGGTCCTCTGAACTACATCTGAATTAGATGCTAAGAATAGCCTAAGGTAGATAGTGTGAGTTCTCTCCTTCCCACTTAAAGAAATCATTTCCAGAAATATTAGCTTTAAAGACATGGTGCCATCCCTTAAAATCACTTAAAAATGTGGCTTCAGGGTAGTGATATTGCCAGGTAGAACCTAAAACTCCTGTGACTGCTCTACTTGCTATGCACATTTGGAAATACAAGTGCACCTCAGATACGTTCATATCCTCTTTGCGGCTTTCTTCTGGAAATCAGGAAAGTGGCAAACACAATGAGTAACAATCCCAGGATACTCAGGCCCACTGCAATGGGAGCTGCTTTGCTGTTTTTATCAGGAAAACATTCTTCTTCTGAAAGTAAAAGCAGATCAGGAAATGTGTTACAGCAGAACAATGTACTCCTGGACTATACATCTGCATTCCAGAAAAGATAAAAAGTCGGCAAATACAAGGCAGAATTTCTGAAAACCTTGGGGGGTTTTTTTGTTTCTTTTTTCTTTTTCTCCTTCCTGAGCTTTACTTACTACACTTTCATCTGTAGTGAACCTTGCCTCCAGAAAACAACACTCACCCCATTCAAAACAGCTGCATGCTTCACTGGAGAATGACTCTGCTCTTTCATGTCTGCAGTAATTGTTTTACCACCAAGATCAGTTCATACACATGTAGGAGTAGGAGGCTTTCTTTCTGCTAGCAGAGGTGGAGCGTCCCACTAGAAAGTACAAGTCTGAAAATAAAGAGCAAGACACATCCTACATGGACAAAAACTGTTCCTTTGTGGCATCTAATGGTTTCTGCCCAGTAAGAAGAGTCAGACCAGAGAAGGGAGCCCAGCACATTACTGGTGCAGCAAGGATCCTAGTTAAGTCAGTATTTCCTAAGAAAAATCAAATTCTAATTGTTCTCCATGTTTAATTCAGAATATTTGCGGATAACTGTGGCTGAGAACATCCAGAGATGCCAGGAGCCTTGGGCTTAGTCCAGGGGGTTGCTTTAGCAGTACCACTGTAATCTCATTGCACATATGATAGTATCAGAAAAAGTTTTCATAGAATGTTTACGATTTTTTTTTTTACATAGATATCTTTTAAGAATCATCCAAGGATATATTCACTCTGAACATACCTGTTAGCTACAGAGGGGGAAAATACTGACTTTCTCAACCAGTCCCTACCCAAATGAATATTCAAGTCATCTTCTGATTAGATGGAAACTCATTACTTAAAAACCAACTTCCAGACTGGGGTAAATTGTTGGCTTTCCTATGGAGAGATGCACCATCTGGGTCACCAAAATAAACACAATATTTACTGAGTGACAATGGCAGAATCAGTCTCAAATTCACAATACAGCAAGTGTAGCCTTGGGAGTGAAGGCAAGGTCTGGGAAAAATCACTAATGTGTTATCCCAGAACAGGATCAGTCCTCCATCTTCCATCTGATCTATAGGAAAGGTCCTTCCTTCAGCTCCAGGGAAACCAAGATCACTAGCATGATGCATTGAGTGGCACCTGAGTAGCAAACTATACTTTTCGCAGGGTAGCGTGATCAGCTAAACCCCACAGTGTATCCCAGCATAGCGATGAATCCAGTTTACAACCATAGGGATTAATCCAGTTTATGAGGGAGATCCAACACCCTCTGCCTCTTTCACTCCCTGTGACTATTCCAAGGTAGATTTCAACAATGCCCTAAGACAAAGCCCTCTATTGTTATTGTCTAATTCTGATGACTATGCTGGCACAGATCATAACTCAGCTTGGCTTTTCACCAGTGGGAATCTTTATGCTGATGGTGGGCAGTTAGCCTAGGGAGCATGTGGAATGTATGACATCACATTACAGCTCCAGAGCCTCCACATGGCTCTGCCCAAAATCTGATCCTCTTCCCATCTGATCCAGATGGTGATTTCACGTGATGCAGCGTCCCAAAGCCAAAAGCACCAGCATTCTACTAGATGCTGCCTTTTAAAAGCTTTGTCTGGTTAATGTAACCTGCTGTTAAGGAAGTGAGCTGAAAAGTATTTGCATTTAAGTACTGCAAAAGCAGGAAATGTTTGAATTGGCCATTTTGCCTTGATAAAACCTTGGGCTATGAACCCTAGGAACTGTTTCTGATATACTGAAGTGCAGTCCAGAGGACACTTTTATGGCTTTCCAGACTCAAACAAATAACACTGCTGCAGTCTGTGCAAAACTGCAAGAACTTAAAATTAATGATCATTGATGTTTTGGTTTTCTTCTCCTTTTAAATATAAGCAAATCAGGAGCAACAGAAGTGAAACTAGCTGTCTTGAGACACCCAAAGGGAGGAGGCTGGTGAAAAGTCATTCCTTTACTGAGGATTTTGTCCTTCCAAATCTGCATAAACAACAGAGGTATGTAACAGTCTCATAACCATTTCACAGTCACTGGGGAATTATTTCAGAGGTGGTAGGTGCTTTGTCAGCCTGTTGGTTAAGGGCAAAACTAATTTAATTTTGTATATGCTATTGATTAGCTGAGATTAGCCTGACTCTGGGCTGGGGGAGGAGGAGAGAAAGAAAGAGTCTTTCTAAGCTCTGTCCCTGCTAGAGGTGAGGCTCTACCAAAAGCCGTAAATGAACTCACTCACTACAGAAATTTGAATGGGTATGTGGGGACCAGACAGGATCTCATGAGTTGGTTCAGCTCAGTGTTATCCCTTGAAAAAGACCTTGATGAGAATGAGAACATAGATTGGATTCTCAGTGTGGCTTTTAAAGAAAAGCATGCAAAAGCAAACAAACAAAAAGTCTCAAAAACCCCAGGTGTTGTTTCCCATTATATTCCTTTTAGAGGAAAAAAGGCAGCCAAAATGGTGACTTAACAAAAGAAAGAACCATACAAACAGAGCCAAACTGAGAAAAAAGTCAGATCTAAATTAAAAAGAAGACTATAGGGGTGATATTTTTTAATCATGCAGAAATTCAAATGTCAGAAGGGAATGTTTCATTAGTGCATCTGAAGGGCTGGAGAGCTGGAGAGCTTGTCTGTCCACCTGAATTCTTGTATGGAAATGCCCTAAGAGGAAGTCACAGAAATGAGAAGACGCACAGTTTGAAAGTGACCACAGGGTCCCATCTAGTCCATCTCTCTGCTTTTTGTAGGATCTTTCATGCATCTCATGAAAAGTATGGCAGTAGACCATGAGAGTATCCATACTTTGGGGCACTTTGGGAATTTCCTGGTGCACCCAGCAGCCTTGGACCCCACAGCCTGGTCAGGTCCTGGCTGCATCGCTGGACAAGAAACAAGGATGACATCTCAATTCCCTGTGGAAGGAACCCCATGTTTGGGTGTAGGGAAGAAGTTGTTATGAGCCCCAGTACATTCTCCCAGTGTAAGCAATCCAGAGATTAGGGAAGTCAGTTCTGGTTTGTCTTTGTCTTTTACTAAGCTACATGGTTGCCTCTTTGTGGTGCTGCTCAAGACAGGACAAGTTGCAGAGATGAGCATCATATTCATTCTGAAACTGTGAGCATGCCAGTCATGCTCCTCCTCAGAAGCACATTTCATCATGTCTAGACACAGCTGCTCTGAAACTATCATCCTGCATTCACAAATATTCCTTATGAGCTGGCAGTTTTGCTGCTGCAGCTGTGGGACTTCATGGGTGTCAAGAGCCTTGCAAAATAGATAAAATCTGACTATACTGAGAACAGTGACCTTGAACTGATCTGTATGTATTAGAGGTTTGGGCATTGCAATGGTAGTGAACACACCTCTCTGCTTGCTCTGGGGGAAAATGCATGACGAAAAAAAATGTGGTTGTAGAGCTGAACAATGAGAAGGTGAAACAGAAGGTACTTAATGCAGGAGGAGAAGATACTTTTCCATCTTCCATAGGTATTTGCACTGTGTTGAAAATGATTCAGAAAAGGGTGAGAAAACAATGTCAGGCAGGTTACACTATTTAGAAGCTATTACAAAGTTGTGATTGCTCTATAGGTGTTAACAGGATCACCGTGTGTGTGTGGTTATAATCTAGAAGATTAAATCTATGAGGCTACCAGAGTGCTGATATGTAAATCCCAGAAGAGTGGAAAAGGTATCCTTCTCCTTACCTTTTCCAAACTGGTTACCAACAATATCAAATGCCTGCAGCTGCATATTAACAAAGAGTAGCTGGAAGCTCTTCTCCAAATTGAAGGTTTGCTTGCTGGCACACTTAAAGGAATTCCCCAGCTTTGTTGTAAACATCTTCTCTTGTATAGCTCCATAGTAAAGCATACCTGGAGGCCATAAAGATAAATAAAATGAGAACCCACACTAACTGTTGGAACCAAAGTCTTTCTGAGATAAAATGGAGGAACCATGGTGCTTTGGTAGAGCAGCAGTCAGCGATGTGACTAAAGCATGGACACCTCTCCCCTAAAGTATCAGTTACATTTCTTCCATGTTTAAATGAGTCCAACTCAGCTGAGCTTTGGTCTGAAAAGGTAGCTAAAATTCCAGATGCTTCTTCAAATCGTATTTTAACAACTTGAGTCTGCAAGAAGGAGTTAGCATTCTCACAGGAACAAGCATTCATCTTAGGTCTCCAGCACAGCTATTTCCAGACAAAGCAGTGATACCATCTCTGTATGTACATATCATGTATACCATGGGAATATCTAGTCTGTATTAGCTTTGTGCATTAAATATGTTTTTAAATGTATTCCTATGTCACAGTACTTTATGGAACATACGGCTCAAATTAAATGCATGAAAAGATCTCCTAACCTAGGCCTCTTCTTGATATCAGTGTATTTGAAATCTGGATCCAGCTCTGCATTTCTGTACGCTTATTAGATTGGAAAGATGCATCCAGCCAAACTGGAGTCACAGCATTTTTGTGGGTTTGCAGGTAAAACCTTTGAGGGCTGTTTTATGTATTAAATTTAGGTTTCAAGTAATCTCTATTCAGAGAGAGGTGGAGCAGGGACAGTTTTTGAAGACAAAAGGAAAATTGAACAATTCTGATAAAACTGCATCCTAGTTCCTTCTCTTGCATTTTTGTACCATAAAATTTAGGTGAATGACATGTTGAAAGCCTGATAAAAACCCGTAATTTGCAAAAATCCAGTGTTTTAAAGATATAAAAGCCTATCTCACATCCAGAAGAGTTTGATATGAAATTAAGACAATGTAAAAATCACTAACCTTCAGAAGGTGACTGTAACTTGGTCTC
Source organism: Agapornis roseicollis (assembly GCA_002631895.1). Taxonomy (NCBI): domain Eukaryota; kingdom Metazoa; phylum Chordata; class Aves; order Psittaciformes; family Psittacidae; genus Agapornis; species Agapornis roseicollis. The sequence continues at coordinate 51,310 of NDXB01014131.1, forward strand.
AATTTTACTGACATAGTAGCTTGGAGCTTGCTGCAAAAGAAGATATATCTTTATTCACAATACATCCTCAGATTGGGGGGGGGGGGGGGGGGGGGGAG